>JAINUW010000646.1:0-297938 GCA_020205615.1 Panax quinquefolius
AATTTCATGCTCACTTCGGAGAACAAAAGAAGGGAAAACCAACTCGTTCATCGCTCAGTTCGACAAGATTCGAATGAGTCTGGGCCAATATGTGAAGTTTGGTTCAGAAGTACCGACCAAGGATGCAATTCGAACGATCTACAAGCTTATTGATCTGTTTGTAATGGGTTAGATCCGTCAAATAAGAGAAGTTGGTGAAGTAGTTAATGTTTCATCACCCAAGAGTCTCGGCTTCAAGCCTTCGACAAAGTGAAGGCTATATCGGGTAGAAGCCATGGACGACCTCAGCGTCGCCCTTCTTCAGACCAAAACAAGGAGACAGACGGAGGGGACAGAACCGATAGAGACCAGAAGAAGAATGAAGGGAATAAAGACCGCTATGAAGGCGGGTCGAAGAAATATAACAATTGGAGACAGGGTGGAGGACGTTCGTCCGATCCAGCGTGGTAGGCAAGTGTCATCCTTAAGACGTTGTCAGAGCCCCTGCGTGGTAGGCAATTGTCGACACTTAGATCCTTGGCGAGACCCTTCCGTGGTAGGCAAGTGTCATCCTTAAGACGTTGTCGAGCCCTGCGTGGTAGGCAATCGTTACACTTAGACTTGTCGGGGTTTCGGGGGTAGGTAAGTGTCATCCTTCGCACCTTGTCAGAGGCCTTCGTGGTAGGCAAGCGTTGCCCTTTTAGACTTTGTCGGGCCCTTCGCGGTAGGCAAATGTCATCTATTGCTTTTGTTAGACCTTTCGGGGGTAAACAAATTCCTAATAAGCAGGTCATGTTCACACTTGGTAAGAATTAATAAGTATCCCTTTACTTTATTACCTAAATTTTTTCTAAGTGTCGAGTTCTTAATGCCTCATTATTTAACTTCATCTTATCCGTTATATGACATGCTTAGTTGTTAATTAATGAGTTTTGAGTTCGATCCATGAAAGAGTTTGTGCATCTTTCCAGTTGAATTAATATTGAAGTATTGGCAGAAAGTAAATGCACCGAAGTCATAAAGAATGAAACCACTTTTCATTAATATTTAATCTGATTACAATATTAGATAATTTTTACAAGTCCTATAAATTAAAGAAAGAAAAATAACAGAAATCTTCACAAATATTCTTTAATAAAACCAAAGGAAAACAAGAGCATTCGCTTCAGGTGCCATCTTCGTTATCTGAAGAGTCGAGCAAGGATGGATCCGCGTTGGCTACAATCAGCTTCTCCTTGCCACGACTCCGGCAGAGCTCGAAGCTTTCAGAGTATATCTTCATGATCTCTCCATTGATCTCGTCCGAGTTCCGATACTCTTCACATATTTGTTTGCGAAGGTCATCGGTTAGAGGAGGCCCAAGGTCCCGAAGAGTCTTGAGTTCTCGGATTTCTTCTTTAAGCTTTTGGCGCTTATTCAGATGACGAGTTTCTGCCAGCTCTAGTTTTTGGATGGTCTTGGTCAAGAGTTTAGCATCAGCCTTTAATTCCTTGATCTTCTCCATCCTTATTTCGCTCCTCTGAACCAAGTCAACATTCATTTTGACGATCTCCTCGTACTGTGCTTTAGTCGACTTTAGTTCTTCATTGGATGCCTTCACATCTCCCTTGGCTTGGGCTAACTCTTTTTGAAGCCCTTCATTTGTATGAAGAACACCTTCGCGTTGAGTCCTTTCCCTAGTCAAGGCAGACTTCAGAATGGCATTCTCCTTCCTCGAGCCTCTTCTTCGGATTGACCTCGAGGGACTTGAACGCAGATGTCTCAACACTGACGATTCGCTATGCATGTCAATATTATTTATCGGTTGGCGAGATGTATAAGTATGAAGATAAATACAGAAATAAAGGAGAGAACCGTTTACCTTCGCCAGGTAGCTCATGCCTTCTCTAAGTAAATCCCCGTTCGAACTGTTCCCGAATCGATGATCATCGGTTTCACGAACGAAGGTGTCAAACAGTTGAAAGGGAAAATTGGCATTAAATCGAGGCCACATGGTTGGAGAGGCCATATCGTCGTGCTGAAATTCAGAAGTCGATTGTCTTGGAGGGGAAGGCATGGGTTGATTGCGAACTGGCGAAGGGTCCATATGTATAGTTTCGGGAGAAGGAGACCGAACATAAAGTGGGTTCGAAATTCGCGAAGTCGCGAAGATGAACTGGGATGGCCACTACAAGAAAAAGGTCTATCGATGATCGATTATCACGACGCGCACTTTGGTCGCGAGATAGATATCTATGACCGAAAGTGCGATCGTGATTATCATCGCGATAAAATCTGGTGTTGGGATGCACATCGACGACCACTATTAGCGACATCGAGATATCTGCGGACGCTATGAAGCGATCGAAATGACAAATCCGTCATTGAATTTGAGTCAAGATGGTCCAGGCCAAAGGCGGCGTGGTCCATGTGTTAGCGACCATTATCGGTATGCATTGGCGGTCAACGATCATCTTGTCGTCGCTAATATCGTTTAAATGACCGCGACGCGATCGCCGATATGGAAAAAAAAATTATGACCAGATTTGGACGCCCCAAAATTAGGTATACATCACCCATCTTGAGTCGCCACTTACATGGTACGTAATTTAAATACAACTTATTAACATAACAATGCTATGCATAATACGACATAAACCGTGAGTTTAAATACAAATATCGCCTACTAGATATTATACAAACTCAAACAAAAAGTCCTCATTACAGTTATTATCACACTATTTTACTGAATAGTGAGGACTACTAATGCTATCTTCGGGACCATCACTCGCTTCCCACTCGTCCCAAATTTATATTATCATTTCTCAAGAGAACAAGTGAAAGAAAGGGTGAGCTCAACTAGCCCAAGAAGAAATATTATGACTAAGATAATGCAGTAATAAATTATCAATAGTCTTCAATAATGTTAAACCGATAAAATACAATGATAAACCAGTTTAATCTGCGCAATGAATATGCAATCCATTAAAAGAGTCAAGTAGAAAATAAAGTCTACTATCTTTTAGGTTTTAAAAGGTTTTTCATCATTGTTATATTTGAGACTCACTTTAATAAATATTTCACATCATCGAATCACCCCCGCACTACTACCGATGATATTCTTTAGTATCACGACCACAATTATTCATGCACTACGGGCCAAGAATATTTGTGTATTCATTAATGGTCATGATCATGCCAACAATCGTCCATCAATGCACTACGCCACAGAGGATTTTACCACATCATTTGTAACATTACGGTCATGATTACACCGAATAGTCTCTCGGTCATAATCATACCAAGTCCATCTATGCACTTCAGTGCCACAGATGACTTTAAAAAAATATAAACATGAGGATGATGACAATGATATAAGAATTCAATAAAACAAGTTCAAGAATTATTTTATCCAGAATTATTAACGTCCAAATTATCAATATGATATCTTTGTTTTGTAGAGTAAAATTCAAGAATGATCGAGAAGAATATTTTCATGAAAAGATCTTTGGATGAAACGCAAATATCAAGGATATTCCACTAATTTCATGGAGTATAGAAGTCAAAGTTTTAACCAACTGGGTATAATAAAGAATGGAATAACAAAAGAAATCACCATGCATGCGATAGATCGCATGCAGGCAAGTTATTCCAATGTAATAATAAATAACGGAACCAGTCGGTGAAATTACACGCAATGAGGATGTTCCAACAGAATAATAAAGATGGAACTGATCCTGTAAAACACATGAGATAGGATATTCCAAAGAATAATAAAGCGGAACCAGTCCCGGTGTAAACACATGATGCATGGATGTTCCAATGTAATAATAAAGCGGAACCAGTCAGGTGTAAAACACATGCATGGATGTTCCAATGTAATAATAGAAGAATGTCACCAAGTATAGGGTAAACCACTTATCAAAAGTTATTCCAATGTAATAATAAGCAATGGAATAACAACAGATTCTCTTCATGAATAAGAAAGAATAACACCCTTACTTTTTGGTAGGAGATTGAATCTTTAAAGAGAGCAGTAGTAACAAAATACTCTTCTTCTTCTCTCTTATTCTTTCTATACTTTCTCTATAGCTTGAATGAATTCGTGAAAATAATGAAGCCCTAGGCCTCTATTTATAGAAGATTTCTAGCTTGCTTTTCTTAGTGTGAAAAAGGCAAGTGGCTTCGACGAATCGGTTTGACGCTCAGAATGTGAAGCGACAAGTGGTTCGGCGCCTGTAATGTGAAAACGACAAGTGGTTCGGATCGTCGGTAAAGGTAATTACTATTAACGAAGGTAAATACTATTGTGAAGGTAAATACTATTCACAAGGGTAATTACTTATCGGCGAAGGTAAATACTATTCACAAGGATAATTACTATCGACGAAGGTAAATACTATTCACAAGGGTAATTACTATCGACGAAGGTAAATACTATTCACAAGGGTAATTACTATTGACGAAGGTAAATACTATTCACAAGGGTAATTACTATTGATTGAAGGTAAATACTATTGATGAAGAGACTCTTAGATGATGACATACGAGCCCCCATAAAATAATCAAACTTACCACAAATCATAACACATATTTAATCTTTCAATAATTATTAATCATTTATAACTTGTCGTCTCAATTATTGATTTAATACTATAACATATTATATGAGATGATAATTGTGACAATAATTGAATCAATAATATAAGAGATATGATCACGAAGAATCATTGTAGTAATAATCGAAAGCATAACCGAAAGTGACTTCTCACGTAAAGCATCAATAATCAATACTGCGTGCTACTACGCAACCACGACCACGACATCGTATTTTTTACCACCGGGTAGTTCAATGCAGTTTTAACAAAGAACACCTCCTACCGTTATTTTTATAAAAATATTTTTGTCGTTTTCTCAATCCGACAATAATGTTGTGGGGTCCACCAATGATTGAGCTATTGTATTTAATATTCCCTAAAAAAAAGAATTATTTACCAATACAAAACGAACAACTTGCATACTTTGCAAAATTTATAAATATTACCCACAACTATAACATTATATCAAATTTATTCCATAATATTCAAAAATAATATTTATAGAAAAATTCATCTTTATTTATAAAAGTCGGGTCTTACAACCTCCCTTCTTATGAAATTTACGCCCTCGAAATTAGGTACGTACTGGTATGTCGAAGAGGTAAGGATACCTTGATTTCATTTTGATTCTAACTCCCAAGTCATTTCCTCAACATCGTGGTTCCTCCATAAAACTTTGACTTGAGGTATAACCTTGGAGCGTAGAATATGTTCTTTTCTTATCCAAAATTTGAACAGAACCTCTTCATACGTCAAATCTTCCGCTATTTCGTCCGGTTCTAACTCAATAATATGGTTCGGGTCTTTCACATATTTACGTAACATAGATATGTGAAAAAGCGTTATGAACACGAGACATATTTGGCGGTAAAAGCAGTCTATAGGCCACGATCCTACTCGATCGAGGATTAAAATGGACCGATGAATCGAGGATTAAGTTTTCTCTCTTTCCAAATCTTGTAACTCCTTTCCATGGAGCGAACTCTTAACAACACATGATCTCCTATATCGAATTCCACGTCCTTTCGATGAAGATCAAAGATAACTCTTTTTGTCTATTTTGTGAGGTTTTTATACGTTGTCGGATCGTTTGAATCTTTTCGTAGTAGTCATACGTATCAACTCCGGTCCCAACAACGTTGCTTCACCCACCTCATCCCAAAGATATCGAGAAGCGACACTTTCTTCCATACAATGCTTGAATGGAGCCATTCCAATACTTGCTTGATAACTGTTGTTGTAGGAAAACTCCACCAATGGTAAGAACTTGTCCCAACTCCTTGAAATCAAGGGACACGAGTCTTAATAGATCTTCAAGAGTTTGAATAGTCCTCTCCATCGTCCGTCCGTCCGAGGATGATATGCCGAAAGCTAAATCGTAAGTCGTGCCCATAGCTTTTTGCAAACTAACCCAAAATCGTGAAGTGAATCTTGGGTTCTCGATCGAAACTATGGATACTGGCGATACCATGCGGTCTTACAATCTCGTTTATACATACATACTGAGCAAGGCGTTCAAGTGTATAAGTTTCAGATTATCGGTAAGAAATGAGCAGACTTGGTCAATCTATCAACAATGACCCAAATCGATCAATGCCTTGAGAAACCTTAGGAAGGCCCAGAACGAAATCCATGGTAATGTGCTCCCACTTCCATTCCGGAATTTCAAGTGGTTGCAATGGACCTTTTGGTACTTGATGCTCGCTTTAACTCGTTGACAAGTTAGACACCTTGAGATAAACAAATATATCTCTCTCTTCATATTGCTCCATCAAAATGTGTATGATTTAATATCATGATACATTTTGGTACTCCTGTGATGGATTGCAAATGGTGTGTCATGCGCCTCCATCATGATATTATACTTTAAATCGTGGTCGTTAGGAACACAAAGTCCTGGAGTTGACTCAAGTATTCCTTCTTCATCGATTCTTGCTTCCTAAGGCATAGCACCTTCTTGCACTTTCTTCCTCATACGCATCGGCTCCGTGTCGAAGAGCTTGAAAGCAGCTTTAACTTTATCAATTAAAGTCGGTTCTACTCGTATACTCATTTGTCATCACACGCGTCCACAGAGTCTTTAACTCTATCTCCATCCTTTGCAAGTCACACAAAATGGGCCTTTCGTTGACAATATCGCACTTCAGACTTGCATATGATTTCCTACTCAACGCGTCGGCTACCACGCTTGCTTTTCCAGGATGGTATTGGATGGTATGATCATAATCTTTCATGCAGTTCAAGCCAACGTCGTTGTCGCATATTGAGTTCCTTTTGAGTGAAGAAATATTTGAGGCTTTTATGATCCAGTAAAGATCTCCACTTTCTCCCCATACAAGTAATGCCTCCACATTTTAAGTGCAAAGACAACACCGCTAACTCTAGATCACAGTAGTAGGATAATTCCTCTCATATTCTTTGAGTTGTCGCAAGGCATAAAGCTATTACTTTTCCATGTTGCATGAGAACACATCCCAACCCTTTGTCCAAGCATCATTGTAGATGACAAATCCTTCCGAGCCGGATGGTATTGTCGAGAACAGTCTTTGAAATAAGTCTCTCTTGAGTTCTTGAAAACTCTTCTCACATTCTCTTCGCTCCAACCGAACTTTGTATCTTCCAAGTCGGTGAGTCGATGGAATAGCGATTCGAGAAAATCCTTCCACGAATCTCCGATAATAACCAAATTTAAACCGAGAAAGCTACGACTTGATCATCGATTTAGGTTGTTCCCGACTTTGAATAGCTTCAATCTTTCTTTGGTCAACAGATATTCCATGACTTGATACCACGTGCCCAAGGAATGCTACTTCTTGACGCCGAACTCGCATTTCTTCAACTTGGCATAAAGCTTATATTCACGAAGCTTTTTGGAGTGTCGACCTCAAGTGTTGCTTTCATGATCTTCACGGCTTTTGGAATAAATAAGGATGTCATCAATAAAGACGACCACAAAGTGATCTAAATATTCCTTGAATACTCGGTTCATCATATCCATGAAGGCGGCGGGGAGCAGCATTAGTCAATCCAAAGGACATGACTAGGAATTCATAATGCCCGTCACAGGAGTTCGAAAAGCCGTCTTTGGAATGTCGTGATTCTAATCTTCAATTGGTGATATCCTAACGAAGATCAATCTTTGAAAAGAATTTGGCTCCTTCTTGAATTGGTCAAACAGTCATCAATACGTGGCAATGGATACCTATTTTTGATGGTGACATGATTCAACTCCGATAATCAATACAAAGTCGCATACTCCCATCTTTCTTCTTCACGAATAGAGCAGGAGCACCCAAGGAGAAGTACTTGGGACGAATAAAGCCAATGTCTAACAATTCTCGTAGTTGGGTCTTTAACTCACGAAGTTCAATAGGAGCCATTCGATATGGGGCTTTGGAAATAGGTTTTGTCTTAGGGTTCAAGGTCGATACAAAATTCAATTTCACGCTCTGGGGGTAGGCCAGGAAGTTCTTCGGGGAATACGTCAGGAAATTTATTAACAATAGGAATATCGTTTAAAACTGACGTATTTTTATTTAAATCTGTGACATGAGCTAAGAAAGCTTGACATCCGTTTTTCAATAAACGAATAGCTTTATGGCTTGAGATGACCGTGATTGATTTTAATGGTTTGGTCATTTGAATTCGCATAATAGGTTGATTAGGAATATGAAAGCTAACAACCTTACGAAAACAATCAATTTTTGCATGATAAGTAGTTAACCAATCAATCCCTAGAATCACGTCAAATGCAAGTATTTTTAATGAAATAAGATCGATTGGGTAATGTGAGGGTACCGATTTGAACCAAACAAGACTTATAAGCAATTGGATGTAATGAAGGTTCCTCCCAACGGAGTTTCCACAGATAAGTCAAAGTCTAATTTCTCCGAGTCAAATTTAATCGATGAGCGCAAGTAGGAGAAATAAAAGAATGGGTAGAACCCGGTATCAAATAAAGTATAGACTTCATTAGAGTTTATGATAAGCTTACCCGTGATGACCTCATTCGGATTCCTTGCTCTTTGGGAGGTCACAACAAATGCTCTCCCTTGACTTCTGGGTTTTGAATTTTACGGGATGGCCTTTGGTGCCTCCATCCTAGCTGAATTTGTCTTGATGAACGACATAAAATCGAGCTAAGTGACCTTCTCTTCCACAATTATAACATGCTTTGACGGCATGACGCAGATTTTGATCGATGTGTCCCTCTCCTCCGCATTTGAAGCATATGATAGGTGGTCTTTCTCCTTCCTTAACAATGGGTCTTTGGTCTTTGACGTCTTTCCATCATTGTTGAATCTCCTTTTCTTGAAATGTCCATTCTTATTGTTTTGGCCCCGATTACCACCAAGTGGTTACCATATCCGCCGGCTGTTGATTCCTCCACGCTTGTTGTCACCTTTCGATGACTATTCTCGCCGGTATTATTTTTTTCATTTTGCTCTCTTTTAGTTGCGTTGACTCATTATCGCGCTCCACTAACTGAGCCCTATTTACAACATCTGAATACAAACACAGTTTATGAGAAATAAGATGTTGACGTATCTCCGGCTTCAAACCTCTTAAAAACATTCGCGCCATTCTCTTCATTATCCACAAGTGGGGACGAACCGTGATAACTCCGCAAATTTTGCCTCGTATCATTGCGACCTGGCCATATTGTTTTGTTCCAACTTGATAAACTCCACCTCCTTCATGTATGGCGAATACTTTCGTGAAAGTATTTGTCGTTGAGCAACTCTGGAACTTCTCCCAAGACATCTTGAAGACAATTTGGTTGAGTACGTTTTACCGATTCCCACCAGTAATCTGCCTCTCCGCGCAACATAAAGGCAGCAAAAGGAACCTTTTGCTCCTCGGAGCATCCCAAGATATCAAATATCTTGGTAATCTGCTTTATCCATGCTTCCGCCAGAAGTGGTTTTGGCTCTCCCTTAAACTCCGGTGGTCCCAGCTCCTTGAATTGTTTAGCGGTGACCGCCCGAGAGTTTTCCGTGTTTCCACCTACGTTTTGATGTGAGTCGCTCTCTCTCTTTTGTTGCATAAATTGCATAAAGCCTCCGAACATTTGATCATTTGTCATTTGGTCGGTGTTGTTGTTTTTGCATGAGGATTGTCGCCTTCACGATGCACATTATCTTGATTATTGATATGTGGTGAATCAGCGATCGCTGCGCTCCATGCTATTCTCAACATTCTCGGATGTCATTTTCGAGACATCGCCACAAAACAAAAGGTTAATTGACATGTAACAAATTATCCTTATCTTGACCAACCAATAAAATAGCACACATAAACTTAGGTAGTCATACTAGCGAAGGTATTTCGTCTTTCCCCTCCTAGTACTATTCTCACATCTTAGCCGGGGATCACATCCCTAAGCTCGATATCAACCGTGACGCCCCCAAAAATTAGGTATACATCACCCATCTTGAGTCGCCACTTACATGGTATGTAATTTAAATACAACTTATTAACATAAGCGTGCAGGTACAATACGACATAAAGCGTGAGTTTAAATACAAATATCGTCTACTAGATATTATACAAACTCAAACAAAAAGTCCTCATTACTGATTATTATCACACTATTTTTACGAATAGTGAGGACTACTAATCTTATCTTCGGGACCATCACTCGTTTCCCCGACTCGTCCCATTTATATTATCATTTCACAAGAAGAGCGGTGAAAGAAAGGGTGAGCTCAATTCAGCCCAAGAAGAAATATTATGACTAAGATAATGCGTAATAAATTATCAATAGTCTTTGATAATGTTAAACCGATAAAATACAATAGACAACCGGTTTAACTTCTGCGGATGAATATGCAATCCATTAAAAGAGTCAAGTAGAAAATAAAGTCTACTATCTTTTAGGTTTTAAAAGGTTTTTCATCATTTGTTATATTGAGACTCAAACTTTAATAAATATTTCACATCATCGAATCACCCCTCGCATTACTGCCAAGGATATTCTTTAAGTATCACGACCACAATTATTCATGCACTACGGCCAAGAATATTTGTGTATTCATTAATGGTCATGATCATGCCAACAATCGTCCATCAATGCACTACTACCACGGAGAGATTTTTACCACATCATTTGTAACATTATTACTACCATGATTACAATCGGAATAGTCTCTGGTCATAATCATACCAAGTCCATCTATGCACTCATGTGCCACGGATGACTTTAAAAAAATATAAACATGAGGATGATGACAATGATATAAGAATTCAATAAAACAAGTTCAAGAATTATTTTATCCAGAATTATTAACGCCCAAATTATCAATATAATCTTGTTTGTAGAGTAAAATTCAAGAATGATCGGAAGAATATTTTCATGAAAAGATCTTTGGATGAAACGCAAATATCAAGGATATTCCACTAATTTCATGGAGTATATAAGTCAAAGTTTTAACCAATTGGGTATAATAAAGAATGGAATAACAAAAGAAATCACCGTGCATGCGATAGACCGCATGCAGACGGAGTTATTCCAATGTAATAATAAATAACGGAACGGTCGGTGAAATTCACACCGCAAGCAGGATGTTCCAATGAGAATAATAAAGATGGAACCGGATCCGGTGTAAAACACACAGATAGGATATTCCAATGAGAATAATAAAGAGCGGAACCGTGTCCGGGTGTAAAAACACATGCATGTGATGTTCCAACAGAATAATAAAGAGCGGAACCCGGTTAGGTGTAAAACACATGCAGCAGGATGTTCCAATGAATAATAATAGAAGAATGTCACCAAGTATAGGGTAAACCACTTATACTGAGTTATTCCAACAGAATAATAAGCAATGGAATAACAACAGTTCTCTTCATGAATAAGAAAGAATAACACCACTTACTTTTGGTAGGAGATTGAATCTTTGCAGAAGCGGTGTAGTAACAAAATACTCTTCTTTCTCTCTTATTCTTTCTATACTTTCTCTCTCTATGGCTTGAATGAATTCGTGAAAAATAATGAAGCCCTAGGCCTCTATTTATAGAAGATTTCTAGCTTAGCACTGCCGTGTGAAAAGCAAGTGGCTTGACGAATTGGTTTGACCTTTGTAATGTGAAAACGACAAGTGGTTCGGCCTTTTGTCAGAATGTGAAAGCGACAAGTGGTTCGACGTCGGTAAAGGTAATTACTATTAACGAAGGTAAATACTATTGACGAAGGTAAATACTATTCACAAGGGTAATTACTTGGACGAAGGTAAATACTATTCACAAGGATAATTACTATCGGCGAAGGTAAATACTATTCACAAGGGTAATTACTATTGACGAAGGTAAATACTATTCACAAGGGTAATTACTATCGACGAAGGTAAATACTATTCACAAGGGTAATTACTTATTGACGAAGGTAAATCTTATTGATGAAGAGACTCTTAGATGATGACATATACGAGCCCCCCCATAAAATAATCAAACTTACCACAAATCATAATACATATTTAATCTTTCAATAATTATTAATCATTTATAACGTCGTCTCAATTATTGATTTAATACTATAACATATTATCTGAGATGATCTTGTGTGACAATAATTGAATCAATAATATAAGAGATATGATCGCAAAGAATTATCGTAGTAATAATTGAGCATAATGGAAAGTGACTTCTCACGTAAGCATCAATAATCAATCTGAGTGTCTACTTATGCAACCACGCCAGATACATCGTACTTTTACCACGGGTAGTTCAGCAGTTTTAACAAAGAACACCTCCGCCGTTATTTTTATAAAAATATTTTTGTCGTTTTCTCAATCCGACAATAATGTTGTGGGGTCCACCAATGATTGAGCCATTATACGAATATTCCCTAACAAAAAGAATATTCCCCAGACCAAACGAACAACTTTGCATACTTTGCAAAAATTTATAAATATTACCCACAACTATAACATTATATCAAATTTATTCCATAATATTCAAAATAATATTTATAGAAAAATTCATCTTTATTTATAAAAAGTGAGGTCTTACATGATTTTTAACATTTCTTAGGAATTCCCAAAAACACATGCACATTTTTCACTGCTTTATCCCAACACACATACACACCAAGATAAACAATATACAAAACAATATAAACATCCATCATCCCCACCAACACATACACCAAACTAGTATATAAACCTTTAAAACCAATATGATTTGAATAAATATAATAACATTTCAAAACTTGTTTAAGTAACATACAAACATCCAAATAATGAATATACAAGTACAAAGGTTATGTCAAGCGTCATCGCCTCCTTGATCACCCTGTAATTAACAAAATAATAAAACAAGTTACAAATATAATAAATATGTTGATACTGGTATATATTACGATAATACATACAATAAATTGATTTTATACCTCGTCGTCATCCCCATGATGTCCTGCTGCTGCTATACATCGCTTCTTATTAACTCCTCGGGATCAAGAGCCCTGTGTGTGCGCCCAAGTATCTTCGTAAGATTTCGATCTTGACATATAGCTCTCACGCGGTCATTTGAGTATGAGCAATTTGGATGACTCGATGACTGTGAAGACTGGGTAGCAAAGTTGCCTGAGCCACTGAAGGATGGGCGTCGTCCTTGTCCTTGACCTTTAATGTAGTTCTTCTCCACAATAGACGCCCTCTCCCACAACTCTTGATCAATAGGCGGACATGGAGTGCCTTCAGGATAGCGCTCATTCAATAAACGTTTATAAGTATCCTGTAATCATGTTAACACTTAAATAGTTAAAAATAATTTTTTGTAAGTATTAATAAACAAGATCAGGTTGTTAAAACTTATTACCGCTTATCTGGATAGCCTCAGCGGAACCATCACGAGTGGTACGCATACATCCAAACCCAATGGATAGGTGACCTTGAGATCGAGACTCTACAAAAATAACACAATATTACTAAGTAAAATGGGATATTTTCTACAATTCATGATTGTAAACATATTAAAACTTGTAAATACGCACTCGAGCGTTGATATCTGCAAGAATGAAATCTGCCGCCACTTGTATGTTCTTTTTAGCCTTTTCGCCATCGGACACACCGAGGCTCTGTTGGTGGCGTGTAGCCTCTTCGTCTTTTCACCCACTCTCGGCTCTCCATTGGGCACACATCTCAAATTTTATATGGATGGGGTGCACCACCGTGGGCTATGCTCGTGCATATAATCCTCTCCCCGGCCCGGATGGTCGATCTCTCGGCATTGTGAATGGCTTTTTTGTCGTTCTTTATTCAAGTTGTCCTTGAGTGCGGACCATGACTTTTGCCGTAATAATGTCTCGAATCACTGAAGCTCACAGCGCGTCCTCCCATCTATATACCGCTTCTATAAATAAAAAACAATAATAACATTACTAAATAATTATCCTTTGAATATTATATTAATATTATTTGTCATAATTAAAAAAACATACTTGAAATTTCGCTTAAATAAGATCCTTGTGGGCGATAGGTGTGCTTCATACGTAATCACAGTGTAGAGCAATTCGTAAACACAATTTGTGATATGCACTTGACGATCTTATTATTTGAAAAATCACTATAATATACAACATCAATTAGCATATATTAAAGCAATTTACATCTAAGTTATAATATTTGTGAACATTTTTCAAACTTATACTTATAATACTTTAAAAAAATTTGCCATAGTCTCCCCTATAATATAGACTAGCCACATGCATGACGGTATGCATATATGGACATTTCTAGGCACCCAAGACACAAACCAAGAGAAATATACAAATTTTCAATAGAATAAGACCAAAACAAAACATTACCAATATAATATCAATCAAAACATTACCAATATACAATAAATGGAATCTTAAATGCTTTTATATAAATGATATATGCGGGGACGACGTCTTTATTTGGAGGAGGCGAATCGAATAAGAATCCGATCATCGGGATTAGTAGGGGCCTTGGGCACATTATTAGGCCCCCTACCCAATGGCGCTGCTTTTACTGCTTTGCTTGGAAGCTATCTCAGATATTACAAATTTCAAGATGTTATTAGGAGTCATATTTGATTCCATTTATATATGACAATAAACATGATGATGATATAAACATGTATATATATGAATATAAAATGACAATAAACAAAAGTTGCATTTAAATAGTTTAGTACATAAACATGACAGTGATATAAACATGTATATATATGAATATAAAATGACAATAATCAAAAGTTGCATTTAAATAGTTTAGTACATAAACATGACAATAATATAAAAAACATGTATTGCTAAACATACATTTCATGAGTTCAAGTGTCAATGTATGATTCAGAATCATCTTGTATACGTGTTGCAGATTCATAACCATCATCCGCTTTGATTACGTGGTCGATTCGATCAATAACTCTTCCTCCTCATTATCAATGTCATCCGACACAAGTATTGACTCGGGGATATAATTCATGTGGTTCATCTCCACCATCTAACTGGATTACTTCATTGTCGTCCTCCACATTTATTATAGTCCGACTATAAAGCATCCGCTTTCTTGGTAAATCTCCCCATCAACTAATTCTACACGACTACGGCGGCGGGAGTATAAATTACAACTTGCCAATCAGAGGCGGTCTATCCCTTTCCTAACAGGACTAGGAGTGTAGTATACTTGTCTTATTTGAGTTGGTAAAACAAGCGGTTCGTTGGAGTACGTGAACTATGGAGGTTAATATCGGCGATTCCATGTGCGTCAACACGTATCCCTTTTTACGAATCAAACCAACGACACTTGAACAAGTGAATATGACCCCGCACACATGCCGCTTGTATACGACAACTCTACGATTTCCTCCAACTCCCCATAAAAGGCACGACCAAGCTCATTGTAACAATCTCTTGGACACACACTCCGAGTTCGTTGTTCTTTTCTGGCGCCCATATGCCTTTGTGTGAAATTCACAACCATTTATTTTTGCAACCATTCTGGTGACTTGATCCTTATGCGGTCCCATAGCTAGGACTTGTACATTAATAGGAATCGTTGATCCCTCGATCAAAGCCTACAAAAACTCCATCTTATTAAATGAAGTCATAGTTAACATATGGAGTATATATATATATATATATATATATATATATATATATATACTACGTCTTTAAAATTGAACTTACTTTGTCCTTTTTAGCCAAAGTGCAAAGTTTTTATCCCGATTGATTTGAATATCTTTATCAGTTATGTCGGCATGCTTCACTTTTAACTTCGTCATCGTGACAATCTATACCATGTTATAAACATTAACATATTGGAATATATTTTTAACTTAAAAGATAAAATATCAAGTTTACATGTGTACCTCACAAATTAAATAATCTCCTCATGAATTGAGAAGAATGTAAGTATATATGCGGCATGTAATTCTTGCTTTCGAGAGGAATATATCGCTTCCCCTTTTCCATAAAAGCATACCGATAGACCAAATCTGAGAGAGCCGACCATTTAGTTCAACATTTCCCCATCATCATGTCTCGATACTCGATTGGCCTTTATCAAGACTTCGTCCAGGAAAATAGATGCGAGACAAACGTAGATATCTCATCAAAAGCGTATGCCTCACATATCGACCCCTTGACATAAGCTCTATTCTTCACCTTCCTCTTAAGGTTTCCCATCACCCTCTCGAAAGGGTACATCCATCTATATTGAACTGGACCCCAACACGAAGCTTCATAGGGAAGATGGATTTTGCAAATGCTCCATGGAGTCAAAAAAACCGGTGGGAATATTTTTCTAGTTTACACGTGATCTCTATGATGTTCTTCTCAAGTACAAACATGTCCTTCTCATTCAATGATTTTGAACACAAGTCTTTAAAGAAACGACTAAGATCCGTCAAAGCATCCCATATTGGTTTATCAAGCGGATCCGAAATGCTTAGTAGGCATGAGTCTTTCCATGAACACATGGCGATCGTGACTCTTCATCCCTTACAATTTCCCACCGTAAAACACCTTGCAATGTTTGACGATATCCATCTGGTAGTTTCGGAGACTTAACCCATGTGCACACATCTTCAACTTACTTTTTTGGACAATGTGTACCTTGCATGCGGTTTGACAATCTCATCCATATAATTTACATTCTTACACTTTAAACATGGACATCGTATTTGCGACTTACCATTCATACATTACGGGTGACTATCGCGATACTCCAAAACACTTGGCAACCAAAGCTCTAAATTCAATCAGAAGCACTATCTGGGCACTTGACTTTTCGTCGTGCCATCCAAATTCTGATCACGAATAGAGGTCCATGATTCCACGGTACCTACTACGAGACAACATTATAAATGTTAACATATGACTTGAGCATACTTATAACCATATGACTTGAGCATACTTGTAAGCATGCATATGATTAACATTTAAGCATACTTCTAAGCATATGACTTAAGCATACTTGTAACCATATGACTTGAGTATACTTGTAAGCATATGATTAACATTTAAGCATACTTGTAAGCATATGACTTGAGAGCATATGACTTAACGAATGAATGCAAATTAAAGCAGTATGAGAAACTTTAAATGTTATTAAATTTAGTATGAGAAACTAAGTAAATGCTACTTAGTTTAATAGTTATATTATTGTTAGGTTTGTAATATTCATGAACGCAATCAAATTGCAAAAATAAGCGGAAACGTGGAAAATCAGAGTTTAAAATTTTTACAAACCATATACCCGGATCACCCTTTATGCACAATTATTAATTAAACAAAAAATTAAAGAACAAGAATCATACCCTTGAAGATCCAAGAGCTTCCTTAGTACAAGTTCACCTCCAATTCTTTTCGCGTTCAACTTGAATCCATAGGGTTTGGTTCCTTCCTTTGATCAACGTTAGCCACCCAAGTGTTTAGCCTCAGAGGTGATCCACCAAGGAAGAAGAAGGATTCAAGAAGATGGGTGGTTGGCTAAACCCTAGTTTTTCTATCTACATAGAAAAGGGCGTACTCTCCAAACCATTGGAATTATAACGTAGTCTTGATATACGATATAAGACTCTTCTTATAAAGATATCAAGTAACCTATTAAAATAAGGTATTATTTAATTAAATCCTTTTTAATTAAAGAGGCTCCCTAATCTTATTAGGGATAATTAATTAAACTCCTTTAACTAATTATCCTTCCTAATCTAATTAGGAATAAATGAAAGTACTTATATTAAATTAATTCCTAAACTCTTTTAGAAATTAAAATAATAATAATAATTGTAATAATATTAATAAGACTCCTCTTATTAATTTATATTTAATATTTCTAAAATATTAAATAATAAATATTAAGCTATTTAATTTATTCTATCACATGTAGATTAAATTAAATATACATACTTATATTATTACGATTATGCCATTAACTTCTTAAATAATTATTCTTCCTTTATGGTGTGACCCTTTAGGTTCTCCATATTAAACCAGGTTGTGAATAAATCAATTAGAACAATTCTAATCTTATTTAAATAAATAAATTAAACAATTAATTTATTTAAATAAATAATATTTATTCTACAATAGGATAAGCCTCCCAGCGATCGGCGACTTTCGAGATAATATAGATTTCAACATTAATCATAAAAAGAACCTTTGAGTAAATAGTTACCGTACAATTCAATCCTTCCACCATCTGATGTCCCAATTAAATATAAGACATGGAATTCTTGTCAAGTCTTATTTTATTTAATTATATGTATTTTGATCCTTAAATGCACAACTCCAAATAATGCGAATTAGAAACTCCTTTCTAATTTCATTACGCCTTAAGCCAAGGACTCTTTGGGTTGTCATTTATCGAATCACATAGGACATTTCTCTTCTTTTATTAAGTGGTAGATTCTTTATTGATCATATATTATCTCCATATATAAACTTGTTATACCCAAGCATACCCTTTGATATACCCTAAGGGTCTTAAGGAATAAGTCAAAGTATAACTCATCATACACAAGATACTATGATGATCTCAAGTCCAAGGATTACTTGTCTTACTATCACTACGAATTCCTATTGATGACAAGTAAAACTCCATTAGGTATTCCTTAGCGAGCCACGCTCGTTGAACTTATTCTCCAATAAGCACCTACATACTTGCTTTAGTGTCTCCACACAAATGATCGTGAGATCAATCATCCTCATCCAATGAAGCAAACAACGTATGTACCAATCTATCCGGATTCACTAATCCCAATTTAGTAATCCAACGATTGGGAACTATTTTAGTTTTAAGCTTTCTAAGAATTTAGATCTCATTAGAATGATCATCATCATTATTCTAAAAGCATTGCTTAAAACTATGGGTTTATCACATATTATAAAAACAAAGACATCATGTAGATAATTAAAAGCCTTTAATAAATTAATACTCTTTATTTAATAAATGAATAAGATTGTTACAAAGTATATGCTTTATCATCAAACATGATTGGCTTGTGTGCATACTACTTTCAATTATATCATGTTATTTTATTTTTATTGTTTATCGTAAGTGAATACGTAAGTTATTTCATTCATGCTAGCTTTATATCAGAGTTTGCTAACTCATTTATCCAAGTTTTGAGTATCTTGGAGATTCATTCATATCAACTAGTGTCTTAAGGCGCTAACATGTTTTAAGATTATACCCTCACTATCCCTTTCTATAATCTTTTATGTTTTGGGATAGTCACAAACATGATTGAGCAATTTATAGCTTTTATAACATTTTATAGCTTTATTCTTGTATACATAAGTGTTAAATACCCTTGTTTTTTCTGTTATAGCCAAAAGCGGTCTCTTTATTGACTAGTTGTGTCTAAGAAAGCTTGACATCCGTTTTTCAATAAACGAATAGCTTTATGATTAGATATGACGTTGATTGATTTTAATGGTTTAGTTGCTTGAATTGCATAACAACGGGTTGGTTAGGAATATGAAAACTAACAACCTTACAAAAAGCAATCAAATTTGGCATGATGAGTAGTTAACCAATCAATCCCTAAAATCACATCAAAACAAGTATCTTTAAAGAGATAAAATTGACGGTGTAAGGTGATGGTGCCAACTTGAATCAAACAAGATTTATAAACGATTGGATGTGATGAAAGTTTCTCCTAACGGAGTTTCCACAGATAGGTCAAAGTCTAATTTCTCCGTAGTCAAGTTTAAACGTTGAGCACAAGCAGGAGAGATAAATGAATGGGTAGCACGGTAGATATCAAGTAAGGTATAAACTTCGCAAGAATTTATAAATAGCTTACCCGTGATCACCTCGTTTGGGTTCCTCGCATTTTGACCGATCCACAACAAACGCTCTTCCGAGGAACCGTTGACTTTGACTTTTCTCGGGGATGATCTTTTGAGTCAAATCCCCATTGAACTAGGTTTCGCTACTGTACAATCTCGAAGCGATATGTCCTTCCTTTCCACAATTATAGCATACCTTGAAGCTGTTGTGGGCGGTTTGGTGATATGTCCCTCTTTCCCCGCATTTATAGCATATGACCGGTGGTCGTTCTCCTCCCTTAGAACCGATTGTTGCCAAGACCTGTCGCCTTCACATACGGTCGTTGTTAAATCTTCTCTTTTAAAATCTCCTCGACTCGCTTCTTCTATTTTCATGGCCATGATTACCACCCGAGTGGTTACCATTTTTGTCCATCTTTTTCTTTTCTCATTGGTTATCGTTGTTTTGTTGACTACCATCTCCTAGGTATGATCCGGTTGTGGTCCCTCGGTTGACCGTACTCGTTATCTCATTTCTAATAATTGAGCCACATTTACAACATCCGAATAGAGAAAATTTATGAGAAATGAGATACTAACGTATGCCGGGTTTCAAACCTCTAAGAAACATCCGCGTCATATCGTTCCTCATTCTCCACCAAATGAGGTGCAAACACGGATAACTCTGCAAACTTTGCCTCGTCTTTGAGACACCGTCGTGTTGTTCGCTCGCCTAATAAACTCCACTTCCTTCATATAGCGAACACTTTCGGGAAAGTATTTGTCATTAAATAGTTTTTGAAACATCTCCCAAGACATCGAAAAGTGCAATTTGGATGGGTACGCTTCTGCAGACTCCCCCACAAGAGTCTACCTCGCCACACGGAACATAAAGGTGGCGAATGGAACCTTCTGTTCTCCGTGCATCCCAAGACATCGAATATCTTGGTAATTTGCTTGACCCATGTTTCCGCCATGATGGGATCGCTTTCCTTAAATTCTGGTGGTCCCTACTCTTTCTTTGCTGCTTGTTTGTGACAACCCGTGAATTGCTATCATTTCCTCCTATATTTTGAACACGAGTCTCCTTCGTTTGATTTTGTATGAAGCGCAAAAAGCTCCTAAACATCCCTCGTTCATCATCTCGCTTCGGTGGTGTTGTTCACGGGAGGAACATTGCCCGACTGTTACACGTTCTCCTCGTTGGTGAGTACAAGCGTCTCCACGGTCTCATTTCCATTATTAATATTCTCATTCGACATTCTCAAATCTTGTCATAAAACAAGGGTTAATTAAGGAAATCAATATATCACATAATATCCCTATATCTCGACCAACTAACAAATAAGCTTAGGTAGGACACACACTAGCGAAGGATTTACTCGTCTCTCCCTCCTAGTTCTATTCCCGATCTCCGTGGAGATCATATCCCTAAGCTACGATACCAACCGTGGCGCCCCAAAATAGGTATACATCACCCGTGCCGAAAGTTATCAATACATGGTGCGTAAACAATTACAACTTTATTATTACAACAAGAAAGCGTGAGTTTGAATACAAATATTATCTTCAGATAATATCTATACTCAAATAAATCCTCATCACATTTATTGATATATTATTTTACAAAATGGTGAGGACTACTAAACAACTCTCTAGAACCTTCATTCCATTACAGGCTACTCGCACTCGCTTATATTCTCGCCTCTGAAAAGAAAAAATGGAACAAAAAGAAAAAGGGTGAGCTCAACTAGCCCGGTAAAGAATATTATGACTAAGATAATATACAACAAATTATCATTAGTCTTCAACAGGAAAAAATCTAATAGAATACAATAGGCAACAAGTTTTTAAATCAATATTCGCAATGAAATAATAATTCATTAGAAGAGTTAAGTAGAGAATGCAAACTACTATCTTCTATGTATGAATTTGAAAGTTCATCGTCTATCTTTTATATTTGTAACATCAATCAATATACATCTGGAATCAAATATTCATCTTTGCACTACAGGCCAAAGATATTCATTAGTTGGTCGTGTTCATCTAAACACTGTTCATCTTTGCACTACTGGGCCAAAGATATTCTTCAGAAATCATTCATCTTTGACTACATGCCAAAGATATTCAATAATATCATCATTTAAGACCGAGGATGATGAAAATATTTTTAAAGAAACGAATCCGATTGAAACAAAATGACAAGGATTAAGGATTAAGGATTCGTACATTTTGTTTTATCCATTTCAAAAATACCTCAAAAATAATTATAGTGGTGTAAAATTCAAGAATGATCAAAACATGGATACAATCAAAGCTAGTATCCACAATAGATATTTTAGATTTAAAAGGAAAATTTTCATTTTTTGATGAATAAAGGCAGATTCATTGAATAGATCAGATATCGTGAATAAGTCAGTATCACGTGAATAAGTAACTCAAACACCAAAAGTTTCAAATTTGATAAAACTTCGGATCAATATTTCAAAGATAATGATATTGAAGAAATAATATCATTCGAAAAATAATAATATCTCTTACCTCGAAAGATCAAGATTTAGTCAAAAAACAGGATATAAAGTATGACTTGAACTTGCACCAGTATAGCAATACTCAAAGTATACTCAAAATACTCACAAGAATACGCCGATAATATAGAGAGAAAACTTGAGTTTACGGTGTGATTTTCAATTCTAACCTAAGCACCCTATTTATAGAAATTGCTTAGAACACTAAAAGCAGAAAATTTAATATAATATTAATATATAAATAAATTTTCTTACGCCCACTTTGAATCCTCTAGATTCAGCACTTTGCACATGTTTCATGAGGCCCACAAGTGTAAAAAAACGTTTTTCCTATTTTAAATATTTTAAACTTCCAAAAATCAATTATTTCGGAGCTTCGAAACTTCAATAATTCATAATAAATAGCCCTTTTGTCAGAAAATTCAAAACTCGCAACTTTTTATAGGAAATTCAATTCTCTACAACTTTGCAGAAGAAAGTTTTTCCAAATTACAAACAAAAATTGACCGAAATCCACAAGCGATGCGATTTTTAAAGTTATAATCAAATTTGGTCAATAAATGGGGTCCACCGACATGTTTAACATGTTTTAAACATTTATTGCAACAAAAATACTCTTCCTCCTCGTATACTCATATATCCCACATTCGTTGTAAAAATATCACCATTATTATATTATTAAAATATAATAATATATTTAAATGAATTATTTTATCAGAAAAAGATAAAATTTCAATTTTCAACAATTGTCACATTAAAAATTTTCTCCATCTATATCCACATAAAATCAATATTTTCTCATCATATGAATCAATAATTAATTATTCACAAATAATATTACAGAATCACAATATCGACAACCGGATAGTTCCAGGAAAGGGGCTTTCCAATAAGAATTTCTCACTACTTGGTAGCGCAATTAGGTGACCAAACCTCTCTTTGAGACGTAACTTTCTAGACATTGCCAATAATGTTATCTAATAATATTATTCAGATTATATGAATTATTGCTTCGATAATGAAAAATCTTGTGTAATGACAATTATTGAAAAACAACAGTAATATAAAATATCAACGCAAAGCAATTATTAAATCAATAAAATCTTTGAGCAAAGAATTACTATAACCATTATTGAGTAAGTGCCTTTTACGTAAGAATCAATAATTGGTGCAATACTGAGTGTCTTCACGTGTTTTAACCCTTTGAGTATTTTAATAAAGATAATCTGATAAATAACTACGTTTGTTATTTTTAAACAACTTATATTTGTCGTTTTCTTCATCCAATCGCTTTTCAGGTTATGGGGCCCACAAAAAGCTGCGTTGTCGTGCACGAATATTCCCTAAAGCAAAAAGAATATTCCACGACCAAACGAATATTCCCAAACAACAATGAATATTTTATAACCACTTGCTTATTTTGAAATATTTATGTATTTTACCCCTAACTATCCACATTAATCAAATCAACCCTTACTATTTCAAAATAATAAATAGAAAATTAAATTTCATTAATAATAAGTTGGGGTCTTACACAAACAACTTTAAAATTATGATAATAAAAGGTACTTTAGGTAATGATTAAGTACTAAATTATACTAATAAATCCCCAAGCCTTCCATTATAAATATTATTACATCAAATAATTGTTATAAATATCAATACCTATAATATGATGGCTATACAAATTATTTGAAAATAAAAGAAGAAATAGAGAGCAAACAAACTTATCGGACGTAGAGTCTCAAAGTGATAAATTTGTTGTGTTGAGGATACACTTTTTGAAAGCCCCTTCCTAGAACCTCTTTATATCCGCAAATTACATCACATAAATCGATTGACGTTATAATGCGGTTGACTCAACTAAATTGCAATGAACACATAATGATAATATCGAAATGATAACAATTGAAAAGTTTCATTGAACAATACTCGAGATTCCTAATCGCTAAAATATTCCCAATGCTTCCTTCCGATATCTATTTGAACAATACCTCAAATCAAACTATTCAATCTAGCATACATATCAATCAAAACATTACCAATAAGCTAATTTCTATATATAGGAACAAATAACACAATCAATGTAACCAATTCCATAACATCCTATTCAATTTCCAAATTGATTAATTTGAAAGCAACCCCGGTTCATATCTAAGTCAAACAAACCAAAAGTTCAAGCACCAATAATAACAAAAATGAAAAAAAAATTAGGCTATGTTTACATAATAATGATTTTATTTTATAAATTTTAAAATAAACTTTAATTAGTTCATTGTCATTAGTTGCCTTTTTAATCTTAATTAAGGCATATTCATTTTGATTTAGAGTTTATCTAAACCACATTCAATTAACAAATTAACAAGGTTTCTAGTAGATTTTAAGTGGGTTACCTTTGTAGAGGCATGGCGGTGGTAGGAGGAGGGCATGCGGCATTTATTACGACCGAACTTCTTCTCCTCCTTCTCCTTCTTCTCTTCTCCCCTTTTCTCCCTCTTCTCTCTATTTCGGACCTCCTCTTTTCTTTTCTCTGCGTTACGTGTCGGCGAATCTTTGAGTCTTGATAACATTTAGTTTGATCAATGGCCATTATCAATGACCGCGTCACGATCGCCGATTTTTAATGACATGGACTTATCGGTGACCGCGTCGCGATTGGCTGATTTCAAATGGTCGCACAAAAATTGGCAACATTTCAACCAAAATTTTGGTGGCAAATTTATATTTAATGATCGATCGTGAACGCGTCGCGATCATTGTTAAAACATTAGCGACTAGATTACGTTTTGATCGCGAGATATTTGGTCGTTATGATTAATATCAATGACCGATGGTGCGATCGGTTGATCTTGTTGGTCGCTGATAAACCTTTTTCTTGTAGTGGGCTATCTGCTGGATGTTTCTTTTTTCGGGATGAGATGGGGACAGATCCGATCGGTTCATCATCAGGCACTTGAATTTCAGTGGGGACTATTGGAGGGATGTCAGCCAAAGACGAGGGAACTTGGAGCTCTTCGGCAGTCAGGGGGGTTATCTTCGTCCTTATCTTCTTCACACGAAGAACCTTTGCTCGATGGTGCAAAGGTATATCGAGCAGACTTCTCTTCACCGGGATAGATTCAGAAGGTGCAGGACTAGGGTTGGGTACGGGGGCTGCTTGTGGGGTTGCTTCGAGAGATGCTTCCGGATCACTTTCAGGGTTTGTTTCCGGTTGGGTGGATTTGGATTTCTTGGCGGATCTTTTCCTTCGGCGGGGTCTGAGGGATTCTCCGGGTACGTTGGGCTCATCAGTCTGGGGTTCATCATTTTGAAGGGAAGTAGTTGGTGGATCGGTGACAGGGGGATCAGCTCGGGAAGATTCTTCAGTCGGATGCTCTTCGCTCGCATCCGTATTCTTCCCTGCCAAAAAGTCTTCCAGTTCTTTCACTTCCGAAGAAGTTGGATTGATCAGAGACACTGCAAAAAACCATGTATCAGAACCCGTATCACTTAGATATCTCAAAAATTATGTTACAAAGTTGTTCGAAACTTACATTTGTGGTCATATAGCCAGGCTTGCTTGGTTAGAAGTGTAAAACTCCATTCTTTTGGAGGAATCTTCTTCAAAAAATCTGCCATCTCCTTCACACTCTCTTCGGAGATATCTCTAAAGTCAGCAGAGACCCGATCAGAGGTAGTCCAATCTGGAAGAGAAGAGATTTCGGGTCCCGTAACAAAAAACCATTTCTCGTGCCAACTCTTGTTGCTTGAAGGGGTATCCATCAGGGGTCTCCTCTTAAATCTGGTGTTGGGTCGAGGAGACTGCTTACTCAACATTTTGAAGCCTCGTTCTCGAGACCTACCGGCAGAGAAGAGGGTGAAGAAGATGTCGACGGAGGGAGGAATCCCTAATTCATGATGTAAGGCAATGAATGCGGGATGTGGATATAGGAATTGGGTACTTGGTGGAAAAACCCACTCCTATGAACCCAGGAGGTAACAACAAAAGCGTGGAGGGTAAAGGCGAATCCCTTTTCGAGAAAGTGATCGACATGGTGACCCAACCGTCCGGTCATTGATACATACACGCTTCTTGAGCGGGAGCCCTTATAAGCATACATGTCGTGAATCGATAACGAGTCCGGAGGATACGTATCTCGGATTAGTGTGACGATGGAGGGATGTTGGCATGGGGAAGCTGTTCTCAGATCCTTGAAGAAGTCAGAAGGTGGTGAAGAAGGGATCAGAGGTGGATTTCCCCCCATGGTTGCTGAAGATTAGGGGTTTGAACTCGAACCCTTTTGGTGAGGGTTTGGATTGGGGGAAACGGTGCTGACGGGAGTCACACGAAGGGGAGAATTTTGGCTAGAGTTCACAGTCACCATTGTTGAGATTTCATAAAACAGAG
Organism: Panax quinquefolius; assembly: GCA_020205615.1. NCBI lineage: Eukaryota > Viridiplantae > Streptophyta > Magnoliopsida > Apiales > Araliaceae > Panax > Panax quinquefolius. The sequence continues at coordinate 26,716 of JAINUW010000646.1, forward strand.
AAGGAAGTTCTGGGAAGGAGAAGAAAGCTCAAAGGTTCAAATTTCAAATTGGCAGGTAAAACCGTCAGAATTAGTAAAGTTTATCTTTTATCTTGTGATTTACCACAGAATCGAGGGCGGCACAATTAATTCACAGCAATGATGGTGAATTGGAAGAGGTTTCGTCCGGTTTTGGGTCTAAATATCTTCACCGGAGTGGACTTATGTCTATTGGGCCTTCCATTTCTGTTTCTGATATCAATTTGGACCGATTTTGTTGGGCTTTGGTAAGTTTCACTTTGGACCTCTTGTGACTTATCATAATTCGTTATATCATGGGCCTATACTGTTTATAGTCTTTCATTAAACACCCTGTTTAATAAAAGACTAGGGGGCAATGTTGGGCCGTAATCTTTTTCCTTATTGGGTTAGACTTAATGGGCTCCTCCCTTGGATTATGTTACTCTTGTCCTCAGTGGTCCGAATGATTTGGACCCAATTACTTGATTATTTCGTTGGGTCCTTTCGGTTGGATCCAGTCATTTGGGTCATTTCCGTTATTTGGGCTTAGTCATTGAATTGGCCCATTATACAAATTGCCACTTAACCCAACTTTGACTGAAGAATCATTATGCCAAATAATAGTTGATTACTATGTCCGCCACCTTTTCGCATTGACATTAATGAGGATAGGACTCGGATATGGCCGTGTGGCAAAGAGTGGTAGCGGTGAGAAGTAGAAAGCTATATACTTTTAATTTGAAATGACCGGGAGTGGGGAAAAGGTGTCGAGGTGATGGGTGTACGATGGCCGGGATTAGAGACGTATGGGGCTAGGATCGCAAAAGAGGGTAAGTAACAAAACATTACACACACAATCAGATTCTTATTCTCTCTCAGGCATTAGATATTATTTTCCCTCCATTGTTAACCTTGTGATCGTCGATACTGACTCTCACGCCGGAGCTATCCCCCGATGGTCAAGCCGTCAAGTTTTTGGTATTAACTTGTTGAACTGTGCAGGATATCGGACACGTCTTGATGATTGGGACGTGGAGAAAGATCTTGGTGTTAACATGCATGTTAATGTTTCTTTGTGTTTCTTTGCTTTTAAGTACTTAATGAAGGTGATTGGATTTATCCACATCCAAACTACATCTTTGTATCAGAATTTATGGATCCTTTTTCATAAATTTTTGATAATTGTCATATATATATATATATATATATATATATATGTGTGTGTGTGTGTGTCTTAATTAATTCGGTGAATTTAGGATTTTTTATTTTTGTTAATGACAACTGTTATATATGATAAAGAAGAAAATTGAACAAAAAAAAAGTTGGTTAAAATGTAGAAAAAATAAATTAAGCAAAAAGAATTATCAAATCTATTGGAGAGAAAATTTCAATTTGTGCCATTTTTACCCTTTGAAGTTGATAGAAATTTCTAAGAATGTAGGAAAATGACCAAACATCTCCATGGCATGTGGCTGCATGTGATTCTTAAATGCTTCAAGTCTATGCTAATTTGGTCACACTCTCAATTAATTGGGCAGCTATGGTGATTGACTACCCAAGCTAGGTGGTAACATGCCTAATTTTTAAGTCAAAAGTAAGACCTAAAAGTACAGAAGGTTAGTGTAAAGATTAATCACGCTAAATAAGTCATGTTTTATAATTAATTAATTAATCAATTTCAATGATTTCATCTCATTGACCAAGTATATACGGGGACTGAGAATATATATATATATATATATATATATATATATATGTGCTCCAATAATTTGAAAATTCCAGTTGAATTTATTGACCTAATTTGCCAGAACACTTTTAACCAAAAAAATTGTGGGATAATTCAGAAGGGGAGGGGAATTTAGGCAAGAAGAAACTAATGCCAGTTCATTTGGCCAATACAAATTTTATAAGAAAAATATAATATATACCTTTTTTATTAGGCAAAAAAGGAGGTGCATTTAGTCTCGATTGACTCGTAAACTGATCTAAAAATATCTTTATCGGTCAATAAAAAATAAAAAATAAATAAATGCAAAGTATGCGTCACATGTTTCTATGGATTGGGGGGAGTACGGTCATTTGTACGGTGCAATGTGTAGAGTGTTTTTCTTCCAACTTTTTATCTTTGCATGGTACTCTTTGGCTTTGCAATTTAATGCTCCCTCGTTATTTTTTATTTGATATTTTAAGAAAAGAACCAAAGGTTAATAAATATAATTAATATTTTATTTAATTAATTAAAATGAGTATACAATCTTAATTTTTAAAATTTATTAAAAAATATGAAAATAAATAATTTATATTTCATTTAAGAATAATATGATAAATTAAGTTATTAATACTTTCTTGAATATATAAATGACATATAAAAAACAAATTTTATAGATACTTTAAATCAAAAATAAAAAAATTTATAAATTACATTAAATTCAAAAAATTATTTACTTAAAATCTCCTCCAACTTTATAGATACTTTCTTAGTTAATAAAAAAACACTAGACATTCCTTCACTCAACCGATAAGTTAATAAGTTGAGTGAAGGAATGTCTAAATTTTTTTATTAACTAAGAAAGTATCTATAAAGTTGGAGGGAGATTTTACGTAAATAATTTTTTGAATTTTTAATTTAAAGTATTTATATATATATATATATATATATATATATATATATATTATTTAATTTTTAAATTTTATAAAATTTTATTTTACTCAAATAATTTATACACTTAACGGCAGCGTGTAGCATGTGTGCTAATATACTCCTTCCATTTCTATTTACTTGTATTTTTAGATAGTAAAATTTGTTTTTTTATATGTCATTTATATATTCAAGAAAGTATTAATAACTTAATTTATCATATTATTCTTAAATTAAATATAAATTATTTATTTTCATATTTTTAATAAATTTTAAAAATTAAGATTGTATACTCATTTTAATTAATTAAATAAAATATTAATTATATTTATTAATTTTTGCGTTTTTTCTTAAAATATCAAATAAAAAATAACGAGAGAGCATTAAGTACAAATGACCGTACATTAAGTACCGGTCCTCCCCCCAATCCTGTTTCTATAGTGGCAAAATTAAATTCTAACAACCAATTTCATGTGTGATTTCTGACACACCTCTTTAAATGATTTCCATTTTATATATATATATATATATATATATATATATTTAAGCTCGACATGGTCATAATGGATGAGGCTGAAAATCTGTTACTAGTATTTTGTACTGCTGCTAACATTTACTCCATTTATGTAGCACTTTAAGCTTTGATTCATTTAAAGAACTGTGCATAAATAGATAAGTACGTACTTCAAAATTTAAAAATTCCTTAAAAATTTAATAGTAGGAGGCAACAAACAGTTCACACATTAATGTTCCACAACTACCTTCACCAACACTTTACCAAACTGAAATTTTTATTTTTTATTTTGGTTGAGGCACTTGTGACCATTGCTCTTCTGGGTGTACATTAGTATCCTTTGATCTCAGAACTACTATTTATAGTCTATGCCTACTAAAAAAATGATATATATGTCCAAAAATATGTGACGAAATTGAGAGATTTTTATGTTTCCATAGAGAAGCAAATTGTTGAAAATAAGGTATTGTTGAGGGTGATAACTATTAAATACAAAAGTAGTTTTGTATTACTACTATGTTTTTATGTGGGTTTATCTTTACTCATCACACCCACTCAAGTTCATTACCAGTTATACTTGCCCAACATTATTTCTTTCAACAACTTCTCTGCTCATACTTTTTTTCTTTTGATACATTATTTTAATTTGTGTGTGTGTGTGTATATAGTATATACATACTACTATGTATATTCTAAATTTCGGAGAGAGAAAAAAAAAAAAAAGCTCTTCTGAATCATGTGGTCCTAGAAAGAAATTGTGTGGACAAGACAACCCCACTATGATAAGATCCTGTCTTGAAGTCTTGTCATTCAGTTTTACAGGAAGAGGACAAACAAATTCTGGGAGTTCACTTCTTATTGTAACTAACATGTGTCATCTTTTTCCTGTGTTTCTTCTCATACCATCTCTTTGGGCTAATTTTTCAAACTAAATCAATCAACTACCAAAATATTGGATTAATTTTACTCATCTCAATCTTACTTGTCTGTTTGAGTCCTAAACAAATCTCTCTCAAATCGCCCACACGTGTGACAAATCTTCATATAAATCTTCCCAAATGTCCTTCTGGGGTATCTTTTCTTTTAACCTTGATGCATGCTGTACGCCTGTGTTCATAGTCATATAGCTAGATATGGGGTTTAAAACAATGAACCGTCTTTTAATTTAGACAGGCTTTTGGTTGGCGATTTTTAAGCCCCAAACTCATTACATAGAAAATGATGGGGTGATCAGCTCTGAGTGATTTAACAAGGAAATAATAGAGACGAAGGAATTTGAGAAAGTTGGATCAACACCATGCAAATGGCTTACATTTCTTGAAACTAATACAATTATGATTGTGCATTCCAAGTTATTTCATATCACTATCAATCAAAAGAATAAGTATGGATCTATTCTTTACCATATATATATAATGGCCAATAAAAACCAAAGAGAGAGAGAGAGAGAGAGAGATAAAGAACTGATTAATGAGCTAAAGAAACTGAGAAAACATACATCACATAAGTTTGTTCTAACGGCTGTTGCAGCCATAAATCAGCATAGAAAATTCAACTTTTTCTTGCTCATCTTTCTGCACCAACTTCTCCTCAAGCCATAGCCTGCTGTCCATCCCATTTCTTGTCCTGAACATGAACACCGCATAACCCGAACCAGGATTAAAGAACCAATCATGAACATCCCAAAACAGATCAACCAACAAACCATCCACAAAAATTGACTGATTCCCTCTAAAATTCAAGTGCAGCCTTTTTACCCTTATCACCATTTTCTTGTCTATACAAACCGATAAAACCGGGTACTTGAGGCCTTCATTTTCCCCACTACACCTTATCAAAATATCATGTGAAATCCCAGTTTCACAAAATTGAGCCTTAGTGGAATAATGGGTATTTCCAGAAAAATGTTCTCGCCGCGAAATTAATGAGAATTTGGGTAAATGAGGGCCATTTTTGAATTTCTTGGCCACTGCTTCTTGTGCCATGTCTCCAAGAGCTAGGCCAAGTTCTGTCTCAAACGTTATTAGGACATAATAGCCTTGAACCGGTTCTGGCCCTGTTTTATATTGAGCTCCAGATAAATCCCAGAAAATTTCACACTTGGAGTTGCTGAATTCTAATGATTTGCTGCCTTTCTTCTTTCTGAACAATCGCGAATTCGAGTTAAGCTTGAATGTGGTTACTGTATCATCCCCAAAGCTTATGGTTAGGCCTTGGGACATGTTGTTTTTGCTCCATGTGACAGTTGCAATAATCTGGTTTTGATTTGAGAGAATGATTTTGTATAGACAAGTGACTGCGATTTGCATTGAAGGGATCAAATTTGGAGAAATACAAGAATGGTTTGAATAGCTAGAACAAGATGCATCAGATACTTCTATTGCATATTCACTAAAACAAGAAGCAAAATCCCTCATTTTGGGCTCTCTTTTTTTTCCTTTTTTTTTGTTGCAGAAATGAGAAGAGAACAGAGAAATCTAATGGTTTTTTGGAAAAAAAACAACAAGAAGAAAATGGTCCTGTTCTTGGAAGAAATGGAGGTACTAGAGAAAAATGGTGGCCTTACATTTTGGTCTAAAGAGGAAAAAGGAGACTGAAGAGGAAGATAAAAGGAAAGGAAATGAAAGGGCAAGAAATCCAGCAGCTTTCTGACAACACCATGTAACTAATAAATATGATTCTCTCTCTCTCTCTCTCGCCTTAAATTGGATCTAATTATAAGAAGCAAAATGGAAGAATAGAAAATTAAGGTAGACCTTGAAGATTTCTTGCTCTAATCTTTCTTGACGGTTCATTTGAGATATTAAAAATGATGACCAATATAAGATCTAAAGGCCGAGATCAACTTAGGCATGAGCCCAGTTGTTAATCCTACTAAGTTCAATACCCGCCTTATTTAAAATGTCAATTAACTATTTTGCCAATAGTGTAATATTTTTATGCGTCACTAAATGATGATTGTGATCCAATTTAATGGTCGAAGTATGACAATTGTTTTATTTCTTATTATGGACAACAAACATTCTAACTTTGCATAATGTTTCTTATCGAGTTTCTTTGTCTTCTTAATTTATCGTTATCACATTCATCGTCTGATGAACTTTTTAAAGTAATTGGGCTACCAATTTTTTTACGTATATGTAACTTGGACGATACATCATTATTGTGAGCATGTTTATGATTAGTAGCAATTCTAATCTCAAATCTATTTTTGTGTGCATAAGATCTATAAAAAATTTCAGGTTCTTCCAACTTAGTGAACAATTGACCAACATAAGGAACTATCTTAGGTTTACTACTTTCAACATCATTAACAAACTCAGATGTATTTGTACAATCTAAACTAGCAAGAAATTCAGAACAACTAGATAAAAATATCTTTGTAGCAGCCATGAAAGTCATTGATGAACATTTAACAAAATTATGAACGAACAACTAATTTCTTTAAAGCTCAACAAATTCTCTCTAAAGTTAGATTTTTGCAACTGCTTAGAAAATGGATGTGTGTGGAGTAAAATGTTAGAAATCAGATATAAATATTCAAATTTGAATTTTGTTTATCGTTTGACCGCTACTCCTATTAGCTGTCAGACTATAAGACGTCGTATTGATGATAAACGTAAGAGTTTTTCTAACTGTCAGAAAGATTAGCGGCCGAACCCATACCCAAGTTGATCTCGACCCTTAGATCTCATATTGGACTGTGAGAGATCTGTTTACTGGAATATTGTCCATAACAAATATTTGTTATAAATCACTATATATATATATATATATATATATATATATATATATATAACATTGTTGCTCTAGCACCCATCAATTTCGGTCTAACAATGTTAACAACCTAATTTTAATATATAATATGACATAAAAATAGTAAAAATAATAATAATAACTCTATTTATTCAGAGTATTTGTCGTAGAATATGGATATAGAGCTGAAAATGGTAAGAAAGTTTTGGTTAAATAGTCAATATATAATAAAAATACAGCTAAAAATGAGAAGAAAAAAAAAAGTTAAATAGCTGAATATATTTTAATTTTACCTCAAAAAAGTTGATATGAGGATTCAGATGATTATGATAGTGAGAGTCTGAGAGCTGGTGGCCCTCCACAAATTTAAACCGAACTGTTGACCCACCAACTCCTACTCCCAACACACCTAAGATTAAAAGCAGAGGAATAATGTGAGCTACAAACTTTCTTTCAGTTCCCATTTTAAATCAAAAGGATAAAAAAAATAGATTATTATTAATAAAAGAAGCAATTATATACTTTTTAAAGGGTTAGTTTGATGTAACTGAGATTTATTTTTTAAAGGGTTATCATACCTTTGCAGTTGGCATGGTTTTAAAAATCAAACCGGACTTGACCGTCAGTTTGATCGGTAAAAATCGGAATCGATTAGCACTTCGATCAACCGGTGGGTCAACCGGTAAAATTAATTATCGACTTAGTAACCCGATTTTTTTTGTACAAAAATAGTTTTAATATTAAAATTAACCAATTTTAATAATACTGTAACTCAATTTTATTATATTTTAGTTCATAGAAAATGATATTTTTTAAAACATTATTAATCACTAATAATATATTTTTATATATTAATAACGTCACTCCTATTCACATGATACTTTTTTTGATTCGATGACCGGTCTGAGTTTGAGAACATTAACTGTTTGGAGAACAGATCATAAATTTCAATTTTTAAGCCCCATGACCCTAACCCCTCACCCCTCATCCCTACGCAAAAAGAAAGAAATTTAGAGAATGACAGAGACAAATATAATTTTTGCACATTTTTATTAATCCACTTTACATCTTGATCGAAAAAGAATAAAAAAAATAGAAAAACAAACGAAAAGGAAACAAAAATCATGGATCAACTAAACTCTCTTGGAGACTTCCTTAAAACTAAGAAAGAGGAAACTCATGTAAATATCATTAAATAAAATTTGATCCTATTCATGAAAATTTTGTAAATATTTCATTCAAAAATAAAAAATTTAAAATAATTGAGATTTTTTTGGGAAATCGAATGCAGTTAGTAAAAATAAAAATGGATTGATTGTATTTACTAACACTAAATAATGAGTAGAAAAATTAAAAGGCAAGTAAAGTAAGAGTCAGAATGATATGCATAATAATAAGTATTATTAACGCAAGAATCTTTCTCCACGTCCCAATCACCAAGACGCAGCGTCCAGATATCCGCAGCATATTCAACAAGTCAACACCAAAAGCTTCGGCGGTCGGCCAAGTCGAGGATAGCTCCATGCGTGAGAGTCGATGTCGGCGATCACAAGGTCAACAATAGAGAGAAAAATAATGTCTAATGTCCGAGAGAGAATAATAATATGAATGTGTGTATTACTTACCTTCTTATGTGATCTTAGCCCATACATACTCCAAATCGGGTGCCATCGTGCCACTCATCATTTCTAACAACTTTTCCCCACTTTTCGGTCATTTCGGTAGAAAGTATGCAACCTCTTCCACACTGCTACCCTTTGTTTGCCATCACGGTCAATTTGAGTCCCATCCTCATTAATGCCATGCAGAAAGGTGGCAAACACAGTAGTCAACTATTACTTGATATAATGATTACCGATCAAAATTGGATTAAGTGACAATTTGTATAATGGGCCAATTCAATGACTAAGCCCAAATAACGGAAATGACCCAAACGACCGGATCCAACCGAAAGGACCCAACGAAATAATCAAGTAATTGGGCCCAAATCATTCGGATCAATCGGAGACAAAATAACGTGATCCAAGGAGGAGCCCATTAAGTCAGCCCAATAAGGAAAAGGATTATGGCTAATGACATTTCTAGTCTTATATTAAGCAGGATGTTTAATGAAAGACTATAAACGATATAGCCCGTGATATAACGAATTATGATAAGTCATAAGAGGTCCAAAGTGAAACTCGTCAAAGCCCAACAAAATCGGTCCAAATTGATATCAGAAATAGAAATGGGAAGCCCAATAGACGCAAGCCCACTCAGGTGAAGATATTTAGACCCAAAAACGGACGATACCTCTTCCCATTCATCATCATTGTAGTGAATTAAATGTGCCGCCCTCGATTACCATGTAACTGTTAGTATAAAAGGTAAACTTTACCAATTCTGACGGTTTTACCTGCTAATTTGAAATTTGAACCTTTGAACTTTCTTCTCCTCTGCAAAACTTCTTTCTCTGCTTCACGAAATCTCAACAATGGTGACTGTGAACTCTAGCCAAAACTCTCCCCTTCGTATGCGACTCTGTTAAGTATTGCTCTCCCAACCCGAACCCCAACCAAGAGGGTTCGAGTTCCAACCCCAATCAACAACCATGGGGAAATCCTTCTCCGATCCCCTCCGCCTCGACCTCGACTTCTTGAGGGCGAGAACAGTTCCCTCATGCCAACATCCCTTCCTCCGTCACAGAATCGAAATATGTATCCTCAGGACTCGTTATCAGATTCCTGACATGTACGCCATAAGGGCCCCTGCTCCTGAAGAGCGTATGTACCAGCGACCGGACGGTTGGGTTGCCATGCCAGTCACCTTCTTGGAAAAGGGGGTTCGCCTACCTCTCCATGCTTTTGTCGTTACCTCCTAGGGTTCATAGGAGTGGGTTCATTTCGATTAGTGCCCAATTCCTACATTCACATCCCGGCATTCATTGCCTTCTATCATGAATTGGGATTGATCCCTCCGATTGACATCTTCTTCACCCTCTTTCACGGTAGGTAGGTCTAGAACGAGGCTTCAAAATGTTGAGCAAGCGGTCTCCCAGACCCAACACAGATTCGAGAGAAGACCCACGATGGATACCCTTCAGCAACAAGGGTTGGCACGAAGTGGTTTTTGTCACGGACGAGATCTCTTCTCTTCCAGTTAGACTACCTCGATCGGGTCTCTGGCGACTTTGGAGACATCTCCAAGAAGGCGTGTGAGGGAGATGGAAGACTTTTGAAGAAGATTCCTCCAAAAGAATGGAGTTTTACACTTCGACCAAACAAGCTGGCTATATGACCACAAGTGTAAGTTTGAACAACTTTGTAACATAATTTTGAGATATATATAATGTCGGGTTACGATACATGATTTTTTGCGGTGTCTACGATCAAACCGACTTCTTTGGAAGTCACGAGACTGGAAGATTTTTTGGCGAGGGGAAGAATACGGATGCGAGTGAAAGAGCATCCGGTGAAGAATCTTCCCGAGTTGATCCCCTACCATCGATCCACCAACTACTTCCTTCAAAATGATGAACCTCGTAACCAAGAACCCAACATACCCGAAGAAAACCTCAGACCTCGCCGAAGAAAAAGATCCGCCAAAAGATCCAAATCCACCCAACCAGAAACAAACCCCGAAAGTGATCCGGAAACATTTCCCAAAGCAACCCCACAAACAGCCCTCTCAACCGACCCCAATCCTACACCTTCTGAACCTACCCCGATGAGGAGAAGCCTGCTCGACATTCCTTTGCATGATCGGGCTAAGGTCCTTCGTGTAAAGAAAATAAGGACTAAGATAACCCCCGATTGTAGAAGAGCTCAGGGTTCCCACATCTTGGTGTCATTCCTCGATACGTCCACGAAATTCAAGTGCTGACGATGAACCAAGCCGGATCTGTCCCCACTCCATCCCGAAAAAGAAAACATCCATCGATGACCACCGGTACATCTTCGCACCTTCGCCGACTCGAACCCCCACTCGCCCCGGTCTCCTCTCCTAGAACCATTCATGTGGACTCTCGCCGATTCGCAATCAACCCCCACCTTCTCCTGCAAGAAAACAACTATCGAATTTCAGTTAGGACGCCATGGCCTCTCCAACGATGTGGCCCGATTCAATGCCCATTTTCCTTTCAACTATTTGACACCTTCGTTCGTGAAACCGATGATCATCGGTTCGAGAGCGATTCGAATGGGGATTTACTCCAAGGCATGAGCTACTTGGCGAAGGTAAACGATTCTCCCTTTATTTCCGATTTTATCTTCATACTTATACAACCAATGGCGATTAAATAATATTGGAAACGATAGGCAAATGTCGTGTGTTGGGCGTCTACGCCCGAGGTCCCTCGGCCGAATCGAGGAAGAGGCCTACGAGAAAGGAGAATGCCCTTCGAAGTGCGCCTTGGCTAAGGAAAAGACTCAACGTGAATGCATTCTTCATACAAATGAAGGGCTTCAAAAAAGAGTTAGCTCAAGCCGAGGAGATGTGAAGGCCTCAATGAAGAGCTAAAGTCAATCAAAAATACAAGACGAGGAGATCGTCAAAATGAACATTGACTTGGTTCAGAGGAGCGAGATAAGGATGGAGAAGATCGAGGAATTAAAGGCTGATGCTAAAATCCTGACCAAGACCATCCACAAACTAGAGGCGGCAGAGACTCGTCATCTGAATAGGCGGCAGAAGCTCGAAGAAGAAATCCGAGAACTCAAGGCTCTTCGGGACCTTGGGCCTCCTCTAACCGATGACCTTCGCAAACAAATATGTGAAGAGTACCGGAACTCGGATGAAATCAATGGGGAGATAATGAAGATATATTCTGAGAGTTACGAGCTCTGCCGGAGTCGTGGCAAGGAGAAGCTGATTGCAGCCAACTTAGATCCATCATTACTCGATTCTTCAGATGACGAAGATGGCGCCTGAAGCTGATGTTCTTATTTTTGTTATTTTTCTTTCTTTAATTTATAGGACTTGTAAAAATTATCTAATATTGTAATTAGATTGAATATCAATGAAAAATGGTTTCATTCCTTAGGACTTCGGTGTATTTATTTTCTGCCAATACTTCAATATTAATTTAACGGGAAAGATGCACAAACTCTTTCATGGACTGAACCTGAACTGTTAAGTAACAACTAAACATGTCATATAACAGATAAGATGAAATTAAAGAATGAGGTGTTAGGTTTATAATATTCAAGAACGCAATCAAATTGCAAAAATAAGCGGAAACGTGTAAAAATCAGAGTTTTAAATTTTATACAAACCATATACCCGGATCACCCTTTATGCACAATTATTAATTAAACGAAAAAGATAACGAATAAGAATCATACCCTTGAAGATCGAGCTTCCTCAGGTACAAGTTCACCTCCAATCCTTTTCGCGTTCAACTTGAATCCACCGGGTTTGGTTCCTTCCTTTGATCAACGTTAGCAACCCAAGTGTTTGGCCTCTAGAGGTGATCCACCAAGGAAGAAGAAAGATTCAAGAAGATGGGTGGTTGGCTAAACCCTAGTTTTTCTATCTCTATAGAAAAAGAGCGTACTCTCCAACTCTTAGAATTATAACGTAGTCTTAATATCTGATATAAGACTCCACTTATAAAGATATCAAGTAACCCTATTAAAATAAGGTATTATTTAATTAAACTCTTTTAATTAAAGGGGCTCCCTAATCTTATTAGGGATAATTAATTAAACTCCTTTAACTAATTTTCCTTCCTAATCCAATTAGAAATAAATGAGAGTACTTATATTAAATTAATTCCTAAACTCTTTTAGAAATTAAAATAATAATAATAATTGTAATAATATTAATAAGACTCCTCTTATTAATTTATATTTAATATTTCTAAAATATTAAATAATAAATATTAAGCTATTTAATTTATTTTATCACCATAGATTAAATTAAATATACATAATATATTATTACGATTATGCCATTAACTTCTTAAATAATTATTCTTCCTTTTATGGTGTGACCCTTTAGGTTCTCCATATTAAACCCGGTTGTGAATAAATCAATTAGAACAATTCTAATCTTATTTAAATAAATAAATTAAACAATTAATTTATTTAACTAAAAATATTTATTCTACAATAGGATAAGCCTCCCTAGCGATCAACGACTTTTCCGAGATAATATAGATTTCAACATTAATCATAAAAGAACCTTTGAGTAAATAATTTCAAATGACAATTCAATCCTTCCATCATACAATGTCCCAATTAAATATAAGACATGGAATTTATGTCAAGTCTTATTTTATTTAATTATATGTATTTCGACTCTTAAATGCACAACTCCAAATAATGCAAATTAGAAACTTCTTTCTAATTTCATTTCGCCGCCGAGGACTACTTGGGTTGTCATTTATCGAATCACATAGGACATTTCTCTTCTTTTAATAAGTGGTAGATTCTTTATTGATCATACATTATCTCCACGTATAACTTATTATACCCAAGCATACCCTTTGATATACCCTAAGGGTCTTAAGGAATAAGTCAAAGTATAACTCATCATACACAAGATACTATGATGATCTCAAGTCCAAGGATCACTTGTCTTTACTATCACTACAGAATTCCTATCGACAGCAAGTAAAACTCCATTAGGTATTCCTTAATGAGCCAATATTCAATTGAACTTATTCTCTAATAAGACCTACATACTTGCTTTAATGTCTCCACACAAATGATCATGAGATCAATCATCCTCATCTAATGAAGAAAGCAAGCGTATGTACCAATCTATCCGGATTCACTAATCCCCAATTTAGTAATCCAATGATTGGGAACTATTTTAGTTTTAAGCTTTCTAAGAATTTAGATCTCATTATAATGATCATCATCATTATTCTAAAAGCATTGCTTAAAACTATGGGTTTATCACATATTATAAAACAGCATCATGTAGATAATTAAAAGCCTTTAATAAATTAATACTTTTTATTAATAAATGAATAAGATTGTTACAAAGTATATGCTTTATCATCAAACATGATTGGCTTGTGTGCATATTACTTTCATGAGGCATCCCGAACTCAACACTTAGAAAAAATTCAGGCAATAAAGTAAAGGGATACTTATTAGTTACCGAAGTGTGAGAAAGATCTGCTTCATTAGGAATTTGTTTACCCCGAAAGGCCTAACAAAACCAAAAGATGACATTTGCCTACCACGAAGGGCCTGACAAAGTCTAAGTGACAACACTCGCCTACCATGAAGGGCCTGACAAAGTCTGAAGGATGACATTTGCCTACCACGAAGGGCCTGACAAAGTCTGAGTGTCGACAATTGCCTACCACGAAGGGCCTGACAACGTCTTAAGGATGGCGTTTGCCTACCACGAAGGGCCTGACAATCCCATAAGGTCCATCGGCCATTAAGGCTACCATCGAATGGCCAGCGAGTCCACCCGAACCTCCTAACACCAATGACGTTTGCCTACCACGAAGGGCCTGACAAACTCATAAGGACCACCCGTAGAAAAAGGTCGCCATCGAATGGCCGGTGAGTCCACCCAAACCTCCTAACACCAATGACGTTTGCCTACCACGAAGGGCGACAAACTCATAAGGACCACCGTAGAAAAGGTCGCCATCGAATGGCCGGTGAGTCCACCCGAACCTCCTAACACCAATGACGTTTGCTTACCACCAAGGGCACGACAAACTCATAAGGACCACTCACGAAAAGGTCGCCATCGAATGGCGGCCCGAGTCCACCGAACCTCCTAACTCCGTTAAACCGATCAAAGAACGAAGACAAGATTTGTTTGAGAAAAAAGGAACTTTATTGATGATGACATAAATATTTCTGAGACTTCCAATGTAATCGACATCATTTTTCTTGAAAGTACTTCATAAGCTTTCGCCTTGACGTGCAAGTATTCTTAATTCACGACCCATCTAATGCCTTCAACCGATAAGTTCCGGCTTGCAGACTTCGGTGATTTCATACGGTCCTTCCCAGTTTGGCATCAGCTTTCCCAGATTCTGAGGTGTAGATGCTTCGGCTTCTCTGAGGACAAAATCTCTTACTTCGAACCTTCAAAACTTTACCCCCTAAGTATAATGCTTGGCCACTCTTCGCTGATAGGCTGCCAATTTGACTAAGGCTATTTCTCTTACTTCCTCTAGCAAATCAAGATTGGCCTTAAGCCCTTCCTCATTGTAGATCTCTCTCGAAATGATCGACCAAGACTTGAGATCCAATTTCAAGCTGGGACTAAGGCATCGCACCATAGGCCAATCTGAAAGGTGAATCCCACGTTGTAGTCCTCGGAGTAGTTCGATAAGCCCATAACACGCTAAGTAGCTCCTCCGCCATCCGCCTTGGCTTCGTCAATCTGGCTGATCCTATTCAATCACGTTACATTGGTCACTTCTAACTTGTCCATTGACCGTGGATGAGCCATCAAGTCTTTTCATCTTTGAATCCCCAGTTCTTTCAAAAATGCTTCAAATTTCGATCCCACAAACTGACGTCCATTGTCCGATATTACCACCTTAGGAATCCCGAAACGAAATACTATCGATTCTTTCAAAAATTTCAAGCATTCTGTTTCGTTATTAACCTAAGTGGCTTTTGCTTCTACCCACTTAGTCATATAGTCGATGGCAACTATAACAAAAACCGACTTGACCTTTTTGCTTTCGGTGAATGGACCCCAGATATCAACCCCTGCAGAAATGAAGGGTATAGGAGATAAGATCGAGTATAGCTCTTACGGTGGTCGATATGGGATCGGATTTGTTGAGTTGACACTTCTCGCACTTCTTGACGTATTCAATCGCTTCTTGGAAGATGGTAGCCAAGAAGTACCCTTGTCGAAGTACTTTATAAGCTAATGACATAGCCGCCGTATACGGTCGCCACGAGATGCCTTCATGTACTTCCGAGAGAGCATATTGACTTCGAGATGGAGTCGGGCATTTCAAGAGTGGAGATGAGAAAGCCCTTCTAATGCAGATCCCCATCAATCGTAACAAAATTAGCACTCTTATACTTGATTTTCTTGGCGAGCATCCGATCCAGAAGGTAAGACGCCATCCGTCGATACTCTATATATGGAGTCAACCGGTAGATTGGTTGGTCAATGCACATCACCGATTCATGATGGACACTAAGATGACGCAAAATTTCTAAGTAAACCGACCCATCAAAGAGCGTTAACATCCGTAGTGGCTAATTTGGAGAGTGCATCGAAGAATTGAATTGTTATTACGTTCGAATTCTCAAACTCGTAGGATTGGAAATGTTGAAGTTGTTCCTTCAATTTCGCTAGATATTTGATCATTTTTGGGCCTCGAGCTTCATATTCCCGAGAAAGTTGCTTTAACGACTAAGCGAGAATCATCAAGATGATTATTCTTTGCACCTCAAGACTCTTTGTCATTCGTAACCTCGCAATACCGCCTCATACTCAAACTTCGTTGTTTGTCACTTTGAATCGAAATCGATGGCTCATCGCACCTTGAATCCTCCCGGACTCGTCGAGAATAATCCCTACTTCATCGACGTCCGTGGTAGAAGACCCATCCGCACACGGCGTCCATTTAACTCTCTATCTGGCGAAGAATCAGAATCGCTTCGTCAGATCCTTGACTTCGCCACAACTTCATCGACTTGAAACGAGCATTCAACTACAAAATCAGCCAAGGCTTGCCCTTTGATGGCGGTTCGGGGATGATATTCAATGAAAAATTGGGACAACTCCATCGTCCACGCATTTAATCTCCCCGATACCTCGGGTTTGCCCATAATCTTCTTCAAAGGTCGACCAGTATATACTATTATCAATCTACCCGGAAGTATTGCCTAAGCTTTCGATTAGCAAGTTATTAAAGAAAAAGCAAACTTTTCAATGTTCGGTACCTTGTTTCAAAGATCCCAGAAGGACATGGCTTACATAATAAACCCGGGTCGCTGCATTTCAACTTCACGCACCAAAATGCGCCTCCTACCGCCAACGAACTAGCTGCTAAGTACAAATATAGGGGGTTCAAAGAAGAGCGGGTTTCACCAACAAAGGTGCCAAGATAGGTAGGACTTGATGCTCTGAAGGCGTCCTCCTCACACCAAGTCCATTCAAACGTCTTTGCATTCTTGACCCCTTTCGATTGTATCAAAGAATCAGTAAACATCTTTCGCCGACTTGGACATGAACCTCCTTAAAGTCGCAATCCTTCTAGTCGGACGTTGAACATCTTTAAATGATCGAGGAGTCTTCATGTTCAGGATCGCTTGAATCTTCTCTCGGATTGGCTTTAATTCTCTCTCGATCGACAAAATAACCCGTAAATTTGCCACCCCTAGGCCAGAAGGTGCACTTAGTGGGGTTCAATCTCAAATTGTGATGACTAATTGTCGAAAGCATTCTTCTAAATCATCCAGATGTTTATGCACCAACATGCTTTTGACAATCATGTATCGTCCACGACACCTCCACATTCCCCGCCCAAATTGATATCCTCAAGACATGGTTCATCATCCTCTACGGTATGTGGCTCGGCATTGATGAGGCCGAAAGTCATTTTCTTATAGGCATATCTTGAACGATGCGTAATGAATGCCGTCTTTGGTATATCCTCTTTACACATAGAAATTTGATGATATCCGAGAACGCGCGTCCATGAAACTTAACAAAGCATACCCCAAGTGGCATCGATGAGTTGGTCGATGTGGGGTAGCGGGTAGAAATCCTTCGAACAAGCTTTATTTAGGTCGGTGCAGTAGTCGATGCGGACTCGCGTCATTTACCATTTTGCTTACGGACCAAAGACCACATTCGCCATCCATTGTGGGTAGTCGATCTCAAAGATGAAGTCACCGCCAGCGACTTTGTAATCTCTTCATCAATGATTCACCGACATTCAAAAAGCGAAAATCCTCCTCTTCTGTCGGACCGGCTTCTTTGACGGGTCCACCTCCAACCGATGCTCGGCCGATATCCTCGCTTACTCTCGGCATATCCCGAGGTTCCCATGCAAAAATGTCAACATAGCATTGCGGGGAGTTCCACAAGGTTCGTCTCAGGAGAGGTTCTGGCGAGACCGAACCTATTTGCACTGCGTCTCTTGTTCTCTTTGCGGGATGAGCTCTATCTCCTCCGCTTTCTTCAAATTTGGCATGACCAAGCGGTTCGGAACTACTCCGTGAAGGGTTCGATCTCTATCGTCATGGTCCGCTTCGCTTCGATACTCCCACTCCCAAGTGATCACAACGTCCTATAACACCTTTACAGCAGATCCAAATCCCTTTCACCTCGCCAACCCCATGGTAGTAGGAAATTTGATTTTGAAATGAGGAATAGAGGTCACGACTTGCAAAGCAATTAAAGTAGCATTCCCAAAATAGCATTATAAGTAGAATCTACATGCACAACATAAAATTTGCAAATAATTTCTACCGTTGGCCGCGTTCAAGATGACTAGTAGTTCAATGGTTCCAAACCACACTGACCGGGTTGTTACTAAAACCATATAAAGGAGCCTCCGTCTATCTCCATCTTTCGCGCGATGCTCAGTGCATCCTCCGATAAGCGTGGGCATACTGAATATCTACTGAAGACCCATTATCTACCATCATCCGCTTCATATCCACCGAACCCACTTCATGCATCAAGACCAATGATCCTCGTGCGGTTCGATGACTTAGAAGGGTAATCTTCATCAATAAAGGAGATTACCAGTACTCGAATAAAGGTCTGTCGGTCTTCGGAGGTACCCGCCATCGATATGGCCGAATCCAAGTAACCGGCGCTTCCTTCCAACGAGTTTGCCAAAAGTACCCCAAGTGATGACATCTACCACGTGCCTTGCAGTCGCTCCGAGCCGGGCAACGCTTCATTGAATCTGGTTGAAGCTGGCTTTGGAACAGAGCCCTCTATCCTGCTTTGTTGATTAGTTCCGCGACCCACATATTGAATTAAAGCCCGCTTGTACCTTTCTTTCAATAAAGTCCTTCAAACTAGCCACGATCGTTCGTATCATGACCAAGCTTGATGATAATCACAATATCATGCGAGAATTCCCTTTCCGGGCTTAATGTTATCTCGAGGTGGCTCAAGATAGGTTGATTTTTAATTTGATCCAAGATAATGATTTTTACTGTGTTGAGTCTTGTGTATGTCCTATTCACTCTCCGTGGGTTTGAGCTTAACGCCCTCCACCCTGTCTCCAATTGTTATATTTCTTCGACCCGCCTTCGTAGCGGTCTTTATTCCCTTCATTCTTTTTCTGGTCTCTATCGGTTCTGTCCCGATCTGTCTCCTTAAGCCGGTCTGAAGAACGACGTTTGAGGCTGTCCATGGCTTCCTCTACCACGATATAGCCCTCAGCTTTGTCGAAGGCTTCAGCGAGACTCTTCGGGTGATGAAACATTAACTTCTTCACCAACTTCTCTGATCTGACCAGATCTAACCCATTCTAAAATAGTCCAACGGCTTGTAGATCATTCAGTTACATCACTTGGCCGATCGCTTCACCGGAACCGCTTCACATATCGCCCAAAGACTCATTCAAAAGCGCCGTACTGAGCCAACGAACCAAATTGGTTTTCCCCTTCTTTGTTGCTCAAAGCGAGCATGAAATTTATCGCATACGCATATGCCCAAGATGAAATTGAATCGAGGGCAAAGTCCCCATCCACCGCCGGGCATCCTTTACGAGTGTTGTGACAAAAGTATGACACTTAAGCAAAGATCGCTAAAATCATAATAATCCATCAGTCGGTCGAATGTCTGACTGTGGTCATAGGGATCCCCCGATCAATCATAACTCTCGATATGGGGCAACTTATTGGTGGGGTCAGCTTTTTCTTTAAGAATCTCTGCGGAGAAAGGGATGCCTTCTTTCCCAAGTATATCTTCGTTTTTCGTATTTCCTTGATGAAGCTCGCTTAGAAGTTCTTTTAACTCTTTAACCAGATACTCTACACCTTCTGGTTGAGATGATGCTTCTTTTTTCGGTGACTCCTTCCTCCTCTGAGTAGACCGGTTTCTTACAATAGAGCCTTCAACTCTAGAAGGGCTTTTACGATGACGAGTGTCCACAGGGTGGTGTACCCTCAATAGACTCTCGGGAGTACGATCTCTAGATATACTTCGTCTACGAACTCGGGCACTATGGCGAGAATGTGCTGAGGGCTTTCTTTGTGGTCTCAGGAGTGTGATCTCTGGATCGACCTCTTCGTTCTCTCCGACCCTGCTCTTTAGAATCGACAGGATGATGTACCCTCTTCGATCTTTGAGGAGTAGGGCTTCGGGATCTTCTTCTTTCTCGAGTTCGGCCCCAAGACTCTCGTCCTGAATGAATGTGTTCTTCCTACTTTGTCCTCCTTTTTCTTGGACCGATCATAACCGAGCTCTTCGTCTCTCAACTCGCCATCCGCCATCCGCTTTCGGCTATATCTTGTCGTTGCTTCACGAGTACTTCCATAGCTCTATCCGCCTCATCTGTCATCTTAACCAGTCGTGAAGCTTTTTCGTCTTGGTCCTCTCGGTATCGAGTTCTAGGCGAAGTGCCTTCTACCCGTTTCCGATCGTGGCCAGACGCTTTCTCCGTCGGGAAGACTAGCCTACGCTTAGCCTTGCCACCGCCTTCGTAGAAAATCTTTGGTGATCGTTTTGAACGCTGTCTAGTATTGAACACTTATCACGGCCCCAAACGATCCTCGACAGACACTCGTGGTGTCGATTGATAGCGGCCTTTCTACCGCCTTTGAATGTGTAGGTGTTCTACTCTTTACCATGAATACTGATGTAGAACAAACACAGTCTGTGATTGAAAAATACTCAAGACACTAGAACTCGCCCTCCTTCTAGCGCCAATGTTAACGTCAAGATCTTTCTCCACGTCCCAATCACCAAGACGCATCCGATATCCTGCACATTCAACAAGTCAACACCAAAAGCTTCGACTACCGCGACCGTCGGGGATACCCCCCGTGAGAGTCGATTCGGCGATCACAAGGTCAACAATAGAGAGAAAAATAATGTCTAATGTCCGAGAGAGAATAATAATATGAATGTGTGTGTTATTTACCTTCTTATGTGATCTTAGCATCATACTCCGATCCGGTTCCTTGCCATCGTGCCACTCATCATTTTCGACACATTTTCCCCACTTCCTATTATTTCGGTAGAAAAGTATAAATTTACTTCCACACTTGCTACCACTGTTTGCCACCACGGTTATCTCGAGTCCCATCCTCATTAATGCACGCAGAAGGTGGCGTAGAACGATGAGTCAACTATCACTGATATAATGATTACCGGCCAAATTGGATTAAGTGACAATTTGTATAATGGGCCAATTCAATGACTAAGTCCAAATAACGGAAATGACCCAAACGAATGGGATCCAAATTGGAAAAGGACCCAACGAAATAATCAAGTAATTGGGCCCAAATCATTCTTGGATCAATCAGACAAGAAAGAATAATGATCTACAAGGGAGAGAAATTAAGTCCGCCCAATAAGGAAAAGGATTATACCAACAAGTATAAAAGCAAAGATGCACGATGAAAGGGGGAAATGGTAAAACATAGTTTTTGATAAAGGAGGATCAAAAGAAAAAGGCTTGGATTTCATGTAGGTGTTTTGTAATTATCAATCTTTGGTAACACTTTTTTTTTTTCACATGTACTAACAGTAATCTTAGATACACAAAAATTGTACCACAATATTTATATATAATTTATATCTCTAGTATTATTCAAAATAACCATAAGTGGGTCAATATTAATCAGTTTCTTGATTAAATGTTTCTTAAATGTACTCATCCCTTTCACAAATTGTTCATAAATTTATAAACTCTTTTTAACTCTTTTTATGAAACGATAATAGTTGTTATTTACAAATTTTATAAATGCAAGTGTTTTTGAAAGTATTAAAATTAATGAAACAAAAAAGATGCAAGTTCAAAGGAAGTATAGGGTGCACAAATGTATATAAAAATATATGCACAAAGAGTAGAACTCATGTATTATTTACTAATAAAAATGTGAAAAATATATAATCGTACGTCTCAATTCTTATTGAAATCCAACTGATATTTCTACACATTAAAATGATATTTCAAGATGAATATCTCTCACTAAATATCAGTTTTCGTTCTCTTTTAGTATATACTACTATTTGTAGATAGTTTTTATATATAAGCATTAATTTCTGTTTTTGGTAGACATCAAATTGGGGATGGACACAGATGGGTTGTGGGGCATGTAATGTTCACCACAATAAATAAACAGTGAATGAATGAATGATTAAGTTGGAGATCAAAATAGGCATGTTGAAGGAACCCTCTATCTCTATATGAATCTACAACTACAATTATTTATTGTTATGGAAAAATTCATTCATAATTGTTTTCTATATAAATATAAAATACTGGAGTACTATTAATGTTTTCTATAACACATTCAAATATTATTTTAAAATAAATGTAATATTGTCAAAGTAACAAGTCTCTTTAAAATAATAATAAAATTATTGCTAAAATTATTACCGGACTCTCTCTCTCTCTATATATATAGCAAGACAAGGGCAAGGGCAAGGTAATACCAACTAAGCCAATAGCTGTTGAAATGGTCTCAGTAGAATTTAGTTGAAGTTGGTGGTGAGACTATACAGCACCACCAACCATGGGACAGCTCATAGCTAGGTTAAAGATATACTAAAATATATACCTCCTGCTCCTGCTTCAAATTGGAAAGACACAAAACAAAAGACCCGGCAACTGTAACCCCATAAAACCTGGAAATCAAATTCTCAAACTCCAAAAAACAATTGACCTCTGGTTCTATATTCTTCACACTGCCTATTCTATTCTATTGGAATAATAATATTCTAAAATTTAAGTGCAAGTGCTAATAAACAAAGTCCCAGACTCCCCCCCTGCACATAACCCTCCCTCAGTTTCAAAATAGCATCGTGTCAAAATAAAAAAAATTATTCCGTATAAAACGACATAATGTAGCCACTACTAACTAACAACTTAAATAATCTTTTAAGTGTAAATTTAGAACAGAAATACATCATTATTAACTACCTCCAATTCCTAGTTTTATTCTACTCAACTGTCGGGAAATTAAGTCAACAAATACAATATGATAAGCCATCTCATCTACTACAAGTATGTGCTATCTCAGTTTCCACCCCAATCCCTATTTAAAATCATGATATACTCCTAAACACTACATCACCATAAATGAAAATGCATAGTCAATGATATTATATAAACTAATACACCAACTGAAAGAGATTAAACACCCCAATTGGTTGTCGACAGCAAATAATAGATTAATTACAAGAACGCGACTTTTAAATTCCCTGCTAATCAGTTTGCAGGCCACAATAATTTTCTTGTGACATCTAAGATTAGTTTCCTAATCATCCACCTGCCTTCAATAACTGCAAACATGTATGACATACAAAAACAAAAAAACATGTATGTAAATATGCACACAACTAAGTGTTGGAGAAATATATGAGTATAAATTGCCAGCATAAGTAAGGCAGGCAGATCCTCAGCTTTCATGTACTGAGCCTGCCAAAAGGCCACATTTAACCCTTAAATGATGCCCTTCTCTACTTCTACAAATGACAGATTTTCGTTGACATTTAAGAAAGTAGTTACATCAATTATCAAGTCATTTCCTTGAGTTATGTTCCATTTGAATATAATCTCTTGATATTATTTAATCACACTATCCAAGACTCGATTAATCTAGAGACTAGTAGTATCACAATTTCAGACAACTTGACAAAATAACCATAAGATCCATGAGAAAGATTTTCTTTATTTATTAATATACAGAAAGGAATGTATGGTTAGTAACTTAGTATGCACCAAACAATTTAGGGTTTAAAATATTGAACGTGAGACCTAACAATAACAAATTTATTTTTGAGCAATTTTATCCGTGTAAGGCAAGTAAATAACATTCATGACTGCAAACTACCTCAACATCAAGCTTAGAATTTCAAATATAAAAATTAAACTTCTTAACAAAAACGCCGAGGTATCTATCGAAATAGTATTTACCTAAAATTTGGTACATATATCAAACCAGCTGTAGGAATCTTCTACGGTTATAAATAATTTGCAAACTACGGATTGAGTAGACGCTTCTCTTCCTCATCGAGTCTTTTTAACCATCTAAATCCAAGATCACATTCTGCTTTAGCAGCAATTTCAAATTGTTCTCTTGCCATCTCAAGTGGATTTTTCTTAGGGCTTCCTGCATTATTCCTTGATGTTCTACTTGCCGAATCCCTTTTTGCATTAAATTTTGTCAGACATTCTGGAACTTGAACGCCTGATAAGAATTTTTTGTTTCTTTGAAAATAATTAGGCAACAGAAAATTGGAATAAAAACATTTGACTAAGAATATCCAAAGAAGCAAAGGGATTTGGGAAGAAAATGTAGGATCGCCATATAATCCATAATCAACATTACTGATTATCCAGCTTGACATAATAAATATACCCTCATCCAAAACAACTACAGATATAGTTTCTCATTTCTTTCATCTCTTTTTTTTGGCTTTCTACCAAAACTGTTAATAAACGAAAAAAGTGTTTCCTCTTCTCTATTTCAATACTCATCATAATTTCTATTCTATTATGTGTAAATGGATTGTGAATCATAGTTGTCAACTTGTCATGTCATCGCCATGTTGTCGTAGGCGAAGACTAGGCGACTAGAGAAGGACAAGGCAACGCCGAGCTGACAAGGCTCACACCATGGTAGTTGGCCCAAGTGGATAAGTCATTTTACCCATGACTCGTCATAATCTATGGACTTGCTATGTAGGGTAATTTTATTACTTATTAGACTTTTAATGTGTGATGGGTGTTTACTTTGTTGATTCTTTATTTTCTACGTAGTGTTTGGTAACTTGTTCTACTAGTTTTTAATGTCAAGTGTTTTATTTTTGAATTTTGATTGTGAAGTATTTATATAATTGTGTTCTTTGGTGTTAGTTATTATGTTTCGATTTTTTATGTATATAAGCTTTTATTTTTTCATATACCTTTGAAGTTAATAAATAATGTATAAATTGCAAATTGTTAATGACTTGTCACCATACAGAGGCCATGATAGGCGACACATCGTCTAGCCGTCCTCAACTACCATCGTGTCTCGCCGTGACAACTATGCCGTGAACAGGCCATACAAAACTAAAGACATACAATGTCTTCTCATTTAGTCTATTATTAATAGAAGTTATTGATCGACTCAAGAAATAACTTTAAAGTAAATTCAAAAGACTTCATTAGGTAAAGAAAGATTAAAAAATGGAACTGTATTGTTGGAAATTCGATAGCAGTAGCAGTATTAACAAGAGTAATTGGCAAAAGTAAAATTGGAACAACTTAATTTGGAACCGAGGCGTAGAACGAATTCATTGTCCTAAAAGTGATTTCGTTCCCCACCGATAGCAATTACAAGTGTACAAATGGGGTCACGATCATCACCTCCAGATTCAACGGTGAAGCCTCTGATCGTGTGGACTCACAGAAAGAGACTTTGGACTTGTCTATGTGGATTGCCTAGAATTAGAGAATGGAATAACAGATTGTATTAAGAAGATAAAGAAACAGTATGCGTATATGTCTGTGTTAAACATTTGGGGCAAACACGCACTAAGATTTTTTGATTGAAAGTTCCAAGAACCAAATTCCTTAGTCGTCCTCATGTGCGCAAGCCTATCTTTATTTCCTCAACCAACTTAATAAACCCAAGCCAATATGTGATAATATACCCATAGAAAGTTTTCAAAATAGACAATATGTGACTTTGATAAAACCACAAGTTTGAAGCATAACCAACAATGTGATCAGCAATGTCAAAAGGTGTGAGCAGCTGACCTCTAAGAAGAAGGGATCCATATGTTATAGCAGCCCCAGCATGGCCCTGCATATATGCAAAAAATAAAAGTTGAGAGGACACGTATGACAGCTTCCTTAGTTGAATAACCGAGCCCTGGTTGCAAGTTCCAGCTCGATACATAAAGGTTCAAGCATACAAATTAAGTAGTTATTAGAACTGTTGTTTACATTGCAGAGATTCAAAGTTTCAAAACTCATACGTAACATAAAACTTTGAAAGCAACTGAAGCAATTAGTTTCAATCTTAACAGTGTTGCGGACTAACATATAACATTACTGATTAACTTCAGATGATGTATTTCAATAAATGCACAGATGAGTTAACTTTTACCTTCTCTGATGCTCTATGGAAACACCATACTGCTGAGGTAATATCTTTCTTCACACAATCCCCTGTCAAATATACTGCTCCTAGAAGATATAGAGCACCTGGATGTAACTACAAAATAGCAAGCATCATTAGGTTTTGAGCCTTGAAAACTTGCACTGAAAATGATAATGCTTTGGTGAAACATATTACACACCTGGTCAACCGCCTTCTCCAAATAATGAAAAGCTTGTTGATCTGATTGAACATATTCATTCTATTTATAAACCAATCAAAAGGACACTAGAGTTAGATAGGATTTAGGGGGGAAAAGATTACTAGAAAAGGAATAATAAAATATGTGGGAGACTAGTAGCATGTCTGACATGGAATCAAGCAGACAAAAAAATATGCAATTCAAAAAACTCAAACATCAACTGATTAATACCAAAAGTTGTCCTTGAACACAAAAGAAAAACAAAAACTAAGGAGAGGGCATTACAACATTCACTTTCATGGTATTGGTAATATTTCATACTAGATAAGTCTACCACTGAGGCCTTCTCTGTCCATCTCCTCAGTAGCGCCACCATTCAAAACCAACCAGTATATTAATTAAGTTCTGAATCTGCTAATGCTTCCCCACAGAACATAAAGACGACTCCAGTGTCATCTTTGAATTGTGTACCATTCAAGAGGTGTGTGAATTCATTGTTTTCAAACAAATAATAGGTTATCAATTAGGTCTACAATTGGTTATAGATGCAATGAGAACATGAACGTTTCACCAAGGAAAGGAGGCTTAAGATGCTGTTGAATTGCTTCCAATGAAAATTTAACGGCAGTTAACAATATCTTGCTAAATTGCTACTGTTGCCAGAACATCAGTTTTAACTTTTAATAAAAAGCATATGGAGTCTGACCTCAATTCTTAAACGGCAACCCAACTCATACTGCGCATTTGCATCCCCCATATTTGCGGCTTCTATTAACAAAGCAGCACCTCTTTTATGACAAGGAAAGGAAGGATTATTATTATTGAGCATAAACAACATATGCGTAAACGAAAAATAATGAAGGTCCTCAGAAAGTTAAGTTACCATAACCTCAAAGTCAGATAGACAATAATGCTACAGGGTAGTTGTGTGAACCACATGGAAAGAAGTGAAAAGAAAGAATTTAAGAACTTCAGCCATGTCTTAATCTAGACATCATCTAATTTATCAAAATATCTAGAACATTGGTCAGCTAATATTACCTAGAACATGAAATTTCGTAGAGAAGTAATAAGCACTGAACTTCACATTTTGAAAATGATAAAGGTTTCTTACATAGCTTTGCATTCCCCAGGGACATGGTATTTGAGATGCAATTTGGAAAGCCAATATCTCGCATGCGTATTTGAGTTGTCAGCCTCCAGAGCCAATTCAAAGTTATCCTTTGTTGTCTGACATAAAACCCGAAAACAAATGCTAGTAATTAATAAAATAAAATAAGTGTTTCTCCTCAGTTAAAAGTCTTAACTTCAAATAAACAACACTTGAAAGTTTAAAAACCAGGAATTAAGTAAAACAGATTACTCGATTCAAATTGCAAATATAGCAAGAGGATGACGTTAAACAAGGAAAGAAGGGTGACAGAAGGAGAAACCAATACGAGAGTGCGTCCACATAGCACTTCAATTCTGAAATGGTTCAAACTTTTTATTAATTTTTTTATAATTTCCAAATAAACATTGTACATGCATAAAAGCTACTTTCTATATGGATTACGCGATGATCAAGCATTTTGTTTAGTTGGAACATACTTGCATTTGTTTGGAAAGCCTTCCACCATCCAAAGCTTCACGAGAGAGAGAGAGAGAGAGACAAAGACACTTCATTGACATTTCACACCAAAATTTTAACCCCGTATACCTAAATAGAATGATAAACAATCAAATACAACCAACTTCATCAACTAAACAAATTCCCTATGTCTAGTAAAAATCCTAAAATCTGAATACAACGGAATGAAAAAAAATAAAAATAAATGAGGATTTGGTTCCATTGAACAAAGTTGAACATGCATTGGTCATACATTTGAATTAGATACTCACTTTCTTAAAGTATGTTTTGTTCATATTATAACTCAGAACATTAATGTTCCAACCCAATCAAATGAAATTGCCTCAGAATTGTAATGCAATAATATGTGAATATACATCATTTGAATAAATAACTTTAATCCACTTCTCAAAGTTCTAAAAACTAGGACACTCCACTAAGTACACCCTCTATGTAGTATGCACCTACTATATCCCCATGAATGCATATGCCTATAGCCATGTAGTTTAAAATTTATACAGTGAGAGAGAGAGAGAAGTACAACATATTCAACAAATATAGTATGAAATAACTTAATAGGCATAATCAGAGATGTTGGAAAACAGACATACTCCAAAAAAAAATACATCTATATGTTATTATAGGAAATTATAGAGAAAAAATAAGTTATGAATTGATGTTTATTCAACTACAATTTACCCTAAGGAGTGGGATTAGACGTTTATCATTAAGTTCGCAATAGTCAATCACTCTATCAACTTCTTTCAGAGCGCTCCACCCTTTGGCAATGAGCTCCATTGTTGATTTATTCCTGGTGTGCATCCGTCTCTGTGACAAAAGCATAAACTAAATAAATTATTAAATTGCATACATCAGGAAGACGGAAAATTACCTGTGGATTGCATTGAGCAAGATGAAGGCTGTGTTTAGTAGTAGCCTTCATGAACAATGATCTCAGCATCGTTTGAGGCATATATTCAGGAGACTTGGATCAAGCACATCAATCTTGCATGAGGTTAAAAATTCAGAAGCCCAACTAATAAAGCAGAAAAATAACTCGTCATATTTAGTTTTGTTGGAATGATGAAACCTTAAGAAAGTGAGTCAATTTAACATGAGCTACTTGAAAATAACATCGTCAAACATAAATTACGAGCAGTGAGACAAATGCAAAGCATCAATAAGATGATCTTTTATGTGTGTATTCGAAGAAATCCTATAGTGGGAAGCAAAATTCTCAAGGGAATGTGCTTTGCTCACTTATTCAAAAAATGTGGCAAGATCAAAACATCCAAGTAACATCTTCATGCAGAGAAATAAGCTTAGTGGTATTTGACATTCATGTTGTACATCATTTTGCCTATTACGGGAGAATGTATGATCAAACGCAAAATTGTCTTGGATACTAATAATCAAGTTTTCAACTGAATATAACATCTAATATAACTAATCACATTTCAAGAACCCATGTAGGATTTCTTGTGAAATTAAAATGAGCAAATTTCTACTTTCAATGATTCTAGTTTAACAATTACAACAATCATAACTGGTCTATTAAGTTTCTTCTCAGCAATACAAAGGCAACTATGCCACGGGTGCAAGAGTACGTACCTCAAAAGACCATTTCCTCTATGGGAATAATAAACTTTCCACCAAAAAAAATGGTGGGGGCACCCTTCAGTAAAACCCCAATCCAGTAGTTTGTATACTTAACCTATTGGCTGATTACTATGTGTTAACGCCAAGATCTTCTCCAATGTCCCAATCACGTAAGACGCCTTGATCCCCGCAAGACACTAAAAGGAATAACACTGTGTTTCGATTTAGTGAGGGGATCATTTCGGATAGTGAAAGTCGAGTCTGACAGATTCTAAGGGTTAACAATAGAGGATAAAAATATCTAGAGTCTTGAGAGATAAAATTATCAGTTGAATGTGTGTACCTTTTCTTGGAGACTCTTGCTAGGTTATACTCTTTCTACCTTGGGTTATCACGTATTTTACCCATCTACCGTCCCATTAAATTTCCACTCCTTAGTGATCTCTGCTGCCGATCGCATTTGGGGTTGTTACCTTTTTCTCCAATATCTACGTGGTAAATTTATAATCTCATCCACATTAATGATCTGCAGACTTTTGGTCAACAGTCATCCTTTTTAATCATTACAAGTCAAAGATAGAGATATTAAAAGATCTAGTGGGTCAACCCATTGATTCGACCCGATCTTGTAAGGATTTAACAGGAATAAGATGATGACTAGGCCCAATAACTTAAAGACTCAATTGTGAAGACTCAATGGACTAATTAAATAAATAGGCCCAATCCATTCTACCTAATAGAGAAATATCGTGACTCAACATCATTTCTAGTTTTTTATCAAATAGGATATTTAATGGAAAACTATAGATGGTCCATGATATCTGTAAGACCCCAGCTTTTATAAATAAAGATGAATTTTTTCTATAAATATTATTTTTGAATATTATGGAATAAATTTGATATAATGTTATAGTTGTGGGTAATATTTATAAATTTTGCAAAGTATCTGAAGTTGTTATAAAATATTCGTTTGGTCTGGGAATATTCTTTTTGTTAGGGAATATTCGCATACAACCACTCAATCATTGGTGGACCCTCAAGAATGTAATTATCATCGGATCGAGAAAACGACAAAATATATTTTATAAAAATAACGGGCGGAGAGGTGTTACTGTTAAAACCATTGAACTACCCGGTGGTAAAAAAATACGAGAATCTGGCGTGGTTGCATAAGTAGACACTCAGATTGATTATTGATGCTTTACGTGAGAAGTCACTCACCTATGCTTCAATTATTACTTCTGAAGAATTCACGATCATATCTCTTATATTATTGATTCAATTATTGTCACAAGATCATCCTCGTATAATATGTTATAGTATTAAATCAATAATTGAGACGACAAGTTATAAATGATTAATAATTGTTGAAAGATTAAATATGTGTTGATGAAAAAAAAATAATTTGAGGTAAGTTTGATTATTTTATGGGGGGCTCATATGTCATCATCTAAGAGTCTCTTCGTCAATAGTATTTACCTTCATCAATAGTAATTACCTTCGTCAATAGTAATTACCCTTGTGAATAGTATTTACCTTCGTCAATAGTAATTACCCTTGTGAATAGTATTTACCTTCGTCAATAGTATTTACCTTCGTTAATAGTAATTACCTTTACCAGACGTCGAACCACTTGTCGTTTCACATTACAAAAGGCCAAACCACTTTTCTTTTCACATCATTAGTCGTCGCAAGCCACTTGCCTTTTCACACTAAGAAAGTGCTAAGCTAGAAATCTTCTATAAATAGAGGCTAGGGCTTCATTATTTTTCACTTAATTCATTCAAGCTTATAGAGAGAGAAAGTATAGAGAGAATAAGAGAGAAAGAAGAGTATTTTGTTACTACACCTTTCTTTGCAAAGATTCAATCTCCTACCAAATGTAAGGGGTGTTATTCTTTCTTATTCATGAAGAGAACTGTTGTTATTCCATTGTTTATTATTCGTTAGAATAACTTTCAGATAATGTGATTTACCCTATACTTGGTGACATTCTTCTATTATTCGTTGGAACATCCACATCGTGTGTTTTACACAGGACACGGTTAAAATCTTTAATATTATTACATTGGAACATCCGTCATCATGTGTGTTTTACAGGACTGGTTAAAATCTTTTATTATTATTCATTGGAACATCCTCGCTCATGTGTTTTACAATAGGACTGGTTAAAATTTTTATTATTATTCATGTTGGAACATCCATGCTCGTGTGTTTTTACATGGGACTGGTTCCATTCTTTATTATTTCGTTGGAACATCCTCGTCTCATGAGTTTACTGTGGGACCGGTTCCGTTATTTATTATTCTGTTGGAATAACTCGCACGTGCGATTACATCGCATGCATGGTGATTTCTTTTGTTATTCTATTCTTTATTATACCCAGTTGGTTAAAACTTTGACTTTATACTCCATGAAATTAGTGGAATATCCTCGATATTTGCGTTTCATCCAAAGATATCTTTTCATGGAAATATTCTTCCGATCATTCTTGAATTTTACTCTACAAAACAAAGATCATGTTGATAATTTGACGTTAATAATTCCCGGATAAAATAATTCTTGAACTTGTTTTATTGAATTCTTATATCATTGTCATCATCCTCATGTTTATATTATGTTAAAAGTCATACGGCTCAGAAGTGCATAGATGGACTTGGTATGATTATGACCAGAGACTATTCGATTGTAATCATGACCGTAATGTTACAAATGATGTGATAAAAATCCTCAAATGGTAGTAGTGTATTGGTGGGCGATTGTTGGCATGATCATGACTATTAATGAATACACAAATATTCTTGGCCCGTAGTGCATGAATAATTGTGGTCGTGATACTAAAGAATATCCTTGGTCAGTAGTGGGGTGATTCAATGATGTGGAATATTTATTAAAGCCGAGTCTCAAATTTATAATGATGATGAAAACCTTTTAAAACCTAAAAGATAGTAGACTTTATTTTCTACTCGACTCTTTTAATGGATCGCTTATTCATACCGC
This sequence comes from Panax quinquefolius, assembly GCA_020205615.1. Classification (NCBI taxonomy): domain Eukaryota; kingdom Viridiplantae; phylum Streptophyta; class Magnoliopsida; order Apiales; family Araliaceae; genus Panax; species Panax quinquefolius. The sequence continues at coordinate 59,251 of JAINUW010000646.1, forward strand.
AGATTAAACCGGTTGTTTCATTGTATTTTATCGGGTTTAACATTGTTGAAGACTATTGATAATTTATTCTCGCATTATCTTAGTCATAATATTTCTTCTTGGTCTAGTTGAGCTCACCCTTTCTTTCACCGTTTTCTTCGTGAAATGAGAATATATTGGGGGACGAGTCGGGGAAACGAGTGATGGTCCCGAAGATAGCATTAGTAGTCCTCACTATTCGTGAAATAGTGTGATAATAATTGTAATGAGGATTTTTTTTTTTTTGAGTTTGTATAATATCTAGTAGGCGATATTTGTATTTAAACTCACGATTTTATGTCGTATTGTATACCTACGTTATGTTAATAAGTTGTATTTAAATTTGTACCATGTAAGTGGCGACCCAAGATAGGTGATGTATACCTAATTTTGGGGCGCCACGATTAATATCGAGCTTAGGATATGATCCTGCTAAGATGTGAGAATAGTACTAGGAGGGAGAGACGGGGAATACCTTCGCTAGTATGACCTACCTAAGTTTATGTCTTTATTTTATTGGTTGGTCGGGAAGATAGGGATAATTTGTTATACGTCAATTAACCTTTTGTTTTGTGGCGATGATTCAAAATGACATCCGAGAATGTTGAGAATAAGAATGGGAGCGCAGCGATCGTTGATTCACCACATATCAATAATCGGATAATGTGCATCGAAGGAAGCATACAATCCTCATACAAACAACAACATCGACCAAATGATGAATGATCAAATGTTCGAGGCTTTATACAATTTATTTAACAAAGAAAGTAGAGCGGCGACTCGCCCAAAAGCGTGGGGTGGAAACACGGAAAACTCTCAAGGTCACCGCTAAACAATTCAAGGAGCTGGGACCACCGGAGTTTAAGGGTGAGCAAAACCACTTTGGCGGAAGCATGGATAAAGCAGATTACCAAGATATTTGATGTCTTGGGATGCTCCGAGGAGCAAAAGGTTCCTTTCACGCCTTTATGTCATGCGCGAGAGGAGATTATTGGTGGGAATCGAAGAAACGTACTCAACTGTTCAGATCAAGATATCTTGGGAGAAGTTCCAGAGTCATTCAACGACAAATACTTTCCGAAAGTATTCGCCACATGAAGGAGGTGGAGTTTATCAAGTTGGAACAAAACAATATGGACCGTGTCACAACACGAGGCAAAATTTGCGGAGTTATCACGGTTTTCGTCCCCACTTTGGTGGATAATGAAAGAGAATGGCGTGAATGTTTTTAAGAGGTTTTGAAGCGGGAGATATGTCAACATCTTATTTCTCATAAAGCGTGTGTTTGTATTCGGATGTTGTAAATAGGGCTCGATTAATGGAACGCGATAATGAGTCAACACAACTAAAAAAAGCGGTAAGCAAAATTATAATACCGGGAGAGTAGTCATCGAAGCGGTGACAACAAGCGTGGAGGGAATCAACGGGCCGAGATATGGTAACCACTTGGTGGTAATCGAGGCCAAAACAATAAGAATGGACATTTCAAGCGGAGATTCAACAATGATGGAAAGACGTCAAGACCAAAGACCCATTGTTAAGGAAGGAGAAAGACCACCTATCATATGCTTCAAATGCGGAGTAGAGGACACATCGGTCAAAGCTGCGTACACGCCGTCAAAAGCATGTTATAATTGTGGAAGAGAAGGTCACTTAGCTCGATTTTTGTCGTTTCAAGACAAATTCAAGCTAGGATGGAGGCACCAAAGGCCATCCAGAAAATTCAAAACCGATAGTCTGCAAGGAGAAGCGTTTGTTGTGACCTCCCAAAAGAGCGAGGAATTGAATGAGGTCATCACGGGTAAGCTTATCATAAACTCTAATGAAGTCTATACTTTATTTGATCTAACGGTTCTACCCATTCTTTTATTTCTCCTACTTGCGCTCATCGATTAAATTTGACTCAGGAGAAATTAGACTTTGACTTATCTGTAGAAACTCCGTTGGGAGAAACCTTCATTACATCCATTGTTTATAAGTCTTGTTTGGTTCAAATCGGTACCCTCACATTACTCCGTCGATCTTATTTCATTAAAAATACTTGCATTTGACGTGATTCTAAGGATTGATTGGTTAACTACTTATCATGCAAAAATTGATTATTTTCATAAGGTTGTTAGCTTTCATATTCCTAATCAACCTATTATCTTAATTCAAACGACCAAACCATTAAAATCAATCACGGCCATCTCAAGCAATAAAGCTATTCGTTTATTGAAAAAGCGGATGTCAAGCTTTCTTAGCTCATGTCACGATTTAAACAAAAATACGCCGGTTTTGAACGATATTTCTATTGTTAATAAATTTCCGACGTATTCCCAGAAGAACTTCGCCTACCCCAGGCGTGAAATTGAATTTTGTATCGACCTTGAACCCGTACAAAACCTATTTCAAAGCCCCATATCGAATGGCTCTATTGAACTTCGAGGAGTTAAAGACCCAACTGCAGGAATTGTTAGACATTGGCTTTATTCGCCTCTTAGTACTTCTCCTTGGGGTGCTCCACATTCTATTCATTGAAGAAGAAAGATGGGAGTATGCGACTTTGTATTGATTATCGGGAGTTGAATCATGTCACCATCAAAAATAGGTATCCATTGCCACGTATTGATGACTCGTTTGACCCGGTTGCAAGGAGCCAAATTCTTTTCAAAGATTGATCTTCGTTAGGATATCACCAATTGAAGATTAGAACCACCGACATTCCAAAGACGGCTTTAAGAACTCGATGCGGGCATTATGAATTCCTAGTCATGTCCTTTGGATTGACTAATGCTCCTCCGCCTTCATGGATATGATGAACCGAGTATTCAAGGAATATTTAGATCACTTTGTGGTCGTCTTTATTAATGACATCCTTATTTATTCCAAAAGCCGTGAAGATCATGAAAGCAACACTTGAGGTGACACTCCAAAAGCTTCGTGAATATAAGCTTTATGCCAAGTTGAAGAAATGTGAGTTACGGCTTGAAGAAGTAGCATTCCTTGGGCACGTGGTATCAAGTCATGGAATATCATTGACCCAAAGAAAGATTGAAGCTATTCAAAGTCGGGAACAACCTAAATCGATGGATAGAAGACGTAGCTTTCTCGGTTTATTTGGTTATTATCGGAGATTCGTGGAAGGATTTTCTCGAATCGCTACTCCATTGACTCGGTGACTCGTAAAGATACAAAGTTCTATTGGAGCGAAGAATGTGAGAAGAGTTTTCAAGAACTCAAGAGGAGACTTATTTCAAAGACTGCTTTAACAATACCATCGGCTCGGAGGGATTTGTCATCTGGTGATGCTTGGGCAAAGGGTTGGGATGTGTTCTTATGCAACATGGAAAAGTTATAGCTTTATGCCTCATGACAACTCAAAGAATATGAGAGGAATTATCCTACTCATGATCTAGAGTTAGCATTTATTGTCTTCAGACTTAAAATTTGGAGGCATTACTTGTATGGGGAGAAAGTGGAGATCTTTACGGATCATAAAAGCCTCAAATATTTCTTCACTCAAAAGGAACTCAACACGCGACAACGACGTTGGCTTGAACTCATTGAAAGATTATGATCATACCATCCAATACCATCCTCGAAAAGCGAGCGTGGTGGTGGCGCATTGAGTAGAAAATCATATGCATGTACGAAGTGCGATATTGTCAATGCAAAGGCCCATTTTGTGTGACTTGCAAAGGATGGAGATAGAGTTAAAGACTCAGGACGACGCGTGTGATGATAGCGAGTATACGAGTAGAACCGACTTTAATCGATAAAGTTAAAGTCGCTCAAGCTACGGACACGGAGGCGATGCGTATGAGGAAGAAAGTGCAAGAAGGTGCTATATCAAAGCAAGAATCGATGAAGAAGGAATACTTGAGTCAACTCCGGACTTTTGTGTTCTAACGACCACGATTTAAAGTATAATATCATGATGGAGGCGCACAACACACCATTTGCAATCCATCTAGGAGTACCAAAATGTATCATGATATTCGTCATACATTTTGGTGGAGCAATATGAAGAGAGAGATATTTGTTTATCTCAAGGTGTCTAACTTATCAACGAGTTAAAGCGGAGCATCAAGTACCAAAAGGTCCATTGCAACCACTTGAAATTCCGGAATGGAAGTGGGAGCACATTACCATGGATTTCGTTCTCGGTCTTCCTAAGGTTTCTCAAGGCATTGATGCGATATGGGTCATTGTTGATAGATTGACCAAGTCCGCTCATTTCTTATCGTCGAGAAACTTATACACTTGAACGTCTTTCTTGTATGTACATAAACGAGATTGTAAGATCGCATGGTATCGCGGTATCCATAGTTTCGATCGAGACCCAAGATTCACTTCACGATTTTGGGTTAGTTTGCAAAAAGCTATGGGCACAGACTTACGATTTAGTTTCGGCATATCATCCTCGAGACGGATGGACAATCGGAGAGGACTATTCAAACTCTTGAAGATCTATTAAGACTCGTGTCCTTGATTTCAAGGGAGTTGGGACAAGTTCTTACCATTGGTGGAGTTTTCCTATAACAACAGCTTATCAAACAAGTATTGGCATGGCTCCATTCAAGCATTGTATGGAAGAAAGTGTCGCTTTCTCGATATCTTTGGGATGAGGTGGGTGAAGCAACGTTGTTGGGACCAGGAGTTGATACGTATGACTACGGAAAAGATTCAAACGATCCGACAACGTATAAAAACCTCACAAAATCGATAAAAAGAGTTATCTTGATCTTCATCGAAAGGACGTGGAATTCGATATAGGAGATCATGTGTTGTTAAGAGTTGCTCCATGGAAAGGAGTTACAAGATTTGGAAAGAGAGGAAAACTTAATCCTCGATTCATCGGTCCATTTTAATCCTCGATCGAGTAGGAAGCGTGGCCTATAGACTCGCTTTACCTGCGCCAAATATGTCTCGTGTTCATAACGTTTTTCACATATCTATGTTACGTAAATATGTGAAAGACCCGAACCATATTATTGAGTTAGAACCGGACGAAATAGTGGAAGATTTGACGTATGAAGAGGTTCCCTTCAAATTTTGGATAAGAAGGAACATATTCTACGCTCGAGGTTATACCTCAAGTCAAAGTTTTGTGGAGGAACCACGATGTTGAGGAAATGACTTGGGAGTTAGAATCGAAATGAAATCAAGGTATCCTTACCTCTTGACATACCAGTATCGTATCCTAATTTCGAGGGCTAAATTTCATAAGAAGGGAGGTTGTAAGACCCCAGCTTTTATAAATAAAGATGAATTTTTCTATAAATATTATTTTGAATATTATGGAATAAATTTGATATAATGTTATAGTTGTGGGTAATATTTATAAATTTTGCAAAGTATGCAAGTTGTTATAAAATATTCGTTTGGTGGGGAATATTCTTTTTGTTAGGGAATATTAAATATAACTACTCAATCATTGGTGGACCCATGAATGTAATTATTATTTGATCGAGAAAACGACAAAAATATTTTATAAAAATAACTACGGAGGTGTTACCGTTAAAACTGTTGAACTACCCGGTGGTAAAAAACAACGATGTCTGGCGTGGTTGCATAGTAGCACTACGGTATTGATTATTGATGCTTACGTGAGAAGTCAACTCATTTATGCTCAATTATTACTCTACGATGAATTGTTGATCATATCTCTTATATTATTGATTCAATTATTGTCACAAGATATATCATATAATATGTTATAGTATTAAATCAATAATTGAGACGACAAGTTATAAATGATTAATAATTGTTGAAAGATTAAATATGTGTTGATGAAAAAAAAATGATTTGTGGTAAGTTTGATTATTTTATGGGGGCTCATATGTCATCATCTAAGAGTCTCTTCGTCGATAGTATTTACCTTCACAATAGTAATTACCTTCGTCGATAGTAATTACCCTTGTGAAATAGTATTTACCTTCGTCAATAGTAATTACCCTTGTGAATAGTATTTACCTTAAATCGATAGTATTTACCTTCGTTAATAGTAATTACCTTTACCAGACGTCGAACCACTTGTCGTTTCACATTACAAAAGCGCCAAACCACTTTTCTTTTCATCATCATTAGTCACAGCCCACTTGCTTTTTCACAAGCGGTGCTAAGCTAGAAATCTTCTATAAATAGAGGCCTAGGGCTTCATTATTTTCATGAATTCATTCAAGCTATGTAGAGAGAAAGTATAGAGAGAATAAGAGAAAGAAGAAGAGTATTTTATTCTTTACCGCTCAAAGTAAAGATTCAATCTCCTACCAAATGTAAGGGTGTTATTCTTTCTTATTCACGAAGAGAACTGTTGTTATTCCATTGCTTATTATTCATTGTTGGAATAACTTTGTATGCTGAGTTACCCTATACTTGGTGACATTCTTCTATTATTACATTGGAACATCACATGCGTGTGTTTTTTTAGGACTGGTTAAAATCTTTAATATTATTCATTGGAACATCATGCGTGTGTTTTACACAGGACACCGGTTCCGCTTTATTATTATTACATTGGAACATCACATGCGTGTGTTTTACAGGACTGGTTAAAATCTTTTATTATTATTCCGTTGGAACATCACATGCATGTGTTTTCTGTGGGACTGGTTCCATTCTTTATTATGTAAGACCAGAAATTTTTTTAAATAAAAGGAATTTCCTTTATTTATTATTTTGAAATAGTAAGGGTTGATTTGATTAATGTGGATAGTTAAGGGTAAAATACGCAAATATTTCAAAATAAGCAAGTGGTTATAAAATATTCATTTTTGTAGGGAATATTCGTTTTGGTCGTGGAATATTAAATCTTTGTCGGGGAATATTAATGACGACGAAGCCTTGACGCCATGTAGCCCCATAACTGGAAAGCGATTGGATGAAGAAAGCGACAAATATAAGTTGGTTAAAAATAACGGCGTAGTTATTCTGAATTAAATTTATTGGAATACCCGGTGGTTAAAATCTGATGTCTGGCGTCGTGGTTGCGATGCTTTGCGGTATTGCGGTATTGCATTAATTATTGATCCTTACGTAAGAAGGCACTACTCAATAATTGTTACGATAATTCTTATTCGATATTTTATTTTATTGATTGATAATTCTTTGCGTTGATATTTTATATTATTGTTGTTCGATAATTGTCACTTGCGCATTATCTCCATTATCGGATCAATAATTCATATTATTTAAATAATATTATTAGATAGCATTATTGGCAATGTCTAGAAAGTTACATCGAGGAGAGGTTTGGTCACCTAATTGCGGCAAGATGAGGAGAAATCCTTATCGGAAAGCCCCTCTTCACAGGAGCTACTTTGGTTGTCATAATTGTGATTCGTAATATTATTTGTGAATAATTAATTATTGATATGATAAGAAAATATTTATAAACGATGGATTTATTTATTTTATGTGGTTATAATTGAATGATTTAATGTTGAGGTGTTTTTTCGATGAATTTTTGCCGGAATGGAGGTATTAAAAATCAAATCAAGTATTTTTACGATGTATTGCGTGAGTTATAATTTTTAATCCGAATAGTTGGATCGTTGTAATTTTTGGATATGTTATACATACATAAGTTGAGTATATGTCCACAAATTTTGAACCGTTAAAATGAACGAATGATTTGTTATGAATTTTAAGAGGTGGTGATTAGGAAATTAGGGTTATAATTGATTTTGGTGGAAAATTCTAGAATTGAGTGGGCCCCACTTGTGGTTGGTGAAGAAATGTGCTTAATTTTATTTCAAATGTGGTGGGTGGCAATAGTAGCGAGGTAAAGCCATCGTGTAGTGCAGTGGTCAAGTGCCTTCTACGGGCTAACATTTTCCTATAAATAGAAAGGGCTAAGTTAGAATTGAAAATCACACCGAAACAAACAAATTTCTCTCTTTCTCTCTATATTATTAGGCGCATTTTGTGAGTATTTAGATACTTTGAGAGTTCTTTATTCGATACAAGTTTCATTCGAAGATCACTTGAGACCTTTCCTTAGAAGTACTAATTCTTTGAGGTAAGGGATATTATTTTTTTCGTAATGATATTATTTCTTGATATCATTATCTTTGAAATATTAGTTGGAACTTTTATCAAATTTGGAACTTTTTCATATCGGAGTTCTTATTCATGAGTTCTTATTCACGAGTTCTTATTCATGAGTTCTTATTCACGAGTTTCTTATTCACAAGTACTATTCATGGAGCGTGAAAATATTTTTGTGGAATTTCTATCTTTTGGTGTCGAGAGTTCTTATTCACGTATCTGACCTTTATTCACGATATCTGACACTATTCGTATCGACACTATTCATAGAAAAATAAAAATTCTTCTTTTTGTCCAAAACATCTATACGGATACTAGCTTTGATTGTATCCATGTTTTGATCATTCTTGAATTTTATACCACTATGATTATTTTGAGGTATTTTTGAACATGGATAAAACAAAGTACTGAATCCTTAATCCTTAATCCTTGTCATTTTGTTTCCTTTGGATTCGTTTCTTTAAAAATATTTTTCATCATCCTCGGTCTTAAATGATTATATTATTGAATATCTTTGGCACACATGTAGTGCAGAGATGAATGATTTCTGAAGAATATCTTTGGCTGTAGTGCAGAAGATGAGCAGTGTTGAGATGAACATGGCGATGGTGATTAATATCTTTGGCACTGTAGTGCAAAGATGAGCAGTGTTTAAATGAACATGATAAGTGATGAATATCTTTGGCTGTAGTGCAAAGATGAATATTTGATTCAGATGTTTATGGATTGATGTTACTGGGGATAAAAGATGAGCGATGAACTTTTAAATTCATATATAGAAGATAGTAGTTTGCATTTCTACTTAACTCTTCTAATGAATTATTACTTCCATGCGAATATTGATTTAAAATTTGTTGTCTATTGTATTCTATTAAATTTTTCCTGTTGAAGACTAATGATAATTTGTTGTATATTATCTTAGTCATAATATTCTTTTCTTGAGCTAGTTGAGCTCACCACCTTTTCTTTTGTTCCATTCTTTCGGGAGGCGAGAATATAGCGAAAGATTTAGTGGGGTATGGAATGAAGGTTTTTAGAAAGGATTGTTTAGTAGTCCTCACCATTTTTGTAAAATAATGTATCAATAAATGTGATGAGGATTTATTTGAGTATAGATATTATGCAGAAGATAATATTTGTATTTAAACTCACAGCTTTTCTTGTTGTAGTAATAAAGTTGTAGTTGTTTACATACCATGTATTGACAACTCGGAATGGGTGATGTATACCTATTTTGGGGGCGCCGCGGTTGGTATCGAGCTTAGGGATATGATCTCTGGCGGAGATCGGGGAATAGAACTAGGAGGGAGAGGCGAGTAAAAATCCTTGCTAGTGTGTCCTACCTAAGCTTATTTGTTAGTTGGTTCGATTATATAGGGATATTATGTGATATATTGATTTCCTTAATTAACCCTTGTTTTATGATGAGTATTTGAGAATGTCATTGAGAATATTAACAATGGAAATGAGAGCGTGGAGAGCGCTTTGTACTCACCAGCGAGGAGAAGCGTACAGCAGTGACAATGTTCCTCCTGTGAATAACACCATTGAAGCGAGATGATGAGCGAGGGATGTTTAGAAGTTTTTTGCGGTTCATGCAAAATCGCAGACGAGGAGACTCGTGTTCAAAATCTGAGGAGAAATGATAGCAATTCACGGGTTGTCACAAACCAAGCGAGTTCAAAGAGTTGGGACCACGAATTTAAGGAAAGCGGATCCGATCATGGCGGAAACATGGGTCAAACAAATTACCAAGATATTCGATGTCTTGGGATGCGGAGAACAGAAGGTTCCATTCGCCACCTTTTATGTTAAAGTGGCGAGGCAGACTCTTTGGTGGGAGTCGTGAAGCGTACCCATCCGGCCGCACTCGGCATGTCTTGGGAAACATTTGAGAGACTATTTAATGACAAATACTTTCACGAAAGTGTTCGTCGTATGAAGGAAGTGAAGTTCATCGATTGGAACAAAACAACAACATGGCGGTGTCTCGAGACGAGGCAAAGTTTGCGAGTTATCGGTTTGCACCTCATTTGGTGGAGGATGAGGAGCATTATGACGCGGATGTTTCTTAGAGGTTTGAAACCCAGATACGTCGATATCTCATTTCTCATAAATTTTCTCTCTATTCGGATGTTGTAAGCGAGGCTCAATTATTAGAAGCGAGATAACGAGTACGGTCAACCGAGAGGACCACAACCGAGGATCGTATCGAGATAGCGAGTCAGCAGAATAATGATAACTGCGGAGAAAAGAAAGCAGACGGACGAAATGGTAACCACTCTGGTGGTAATCATGGCCGTGAAAATAGAAGAAGCGAGTCGGGAGGAGATTTTAAAAAAGGAGATTTAACAACGACCATGTGAAGATAGCAGTCTTGTAAAGAATCGGTTCTAGGGAGGGAGGAGAACGACCACCGGTCATATCTTCTACAAATCACGAAAAGAGGGACATATCGGTCAAGCGCCCCACAACAGTTCAAGGTATGCTATAGTTGTGGAAAGGAAGGACATATCGCTCGAGATTGTATGGTAGCGAAACCTAATTCGTGCGGGGACGGTGACTCAAAAAATATGTCGAGAAAAGTCAAAGTCAACGATTAGGGAAGAAGCGTTTGTTGTGGATGGTCATAATGCGAGGAACCAAACGAGGTGATCACGGGTAAGCTATTTATAAATTCTTGCGAAGTTTATACCTTACTTGATCGGTGCTACCCATTCATTTATCTCTCTGCATGTGCTCAGCGTTTAAACTTGACTCAGGAGAAATTAGACTTTGACCTATCTGTGGAAACTCCGTTAGGAGAAACTTTCATCACATCCATTTGTTTATAAATCTTGTTTGATTCAAGTTGGCACCATTACCTTACTGTTGACCTTATCTCTTTAAAGATACTTGCTTTTGATGATGTGATTTAGGGATTGATTGGTTAACTACTCATCATGCCAAAATTGATTGTTTTCGTAAGGTTGTTAGTTTTCATATTCTAACCAACGTTGTTATTTAATTCAAGCAACTAAACCATTAAAATCAATCACTATCATATCTAATCATAAAGCTATTCGTTTATTGAAAAGCGGATGTCAAGCTTTCTTAGCCCATGTTATGGATTTGAATAAAGACACGTCAAATTTGAATAATATTCTGTTGTTATTGACTTTCCGACGTATTTCTGAAGAACTTCCGGTCTACCCCGAGCGTGAAGTTGAATTCTTTATTGATCTTGAACACAGTACAAAGCCCATTTCTAAAACCCCATATCGAATGGCTCTATTGAACTTGAGGAGTTAAAAGTCCAACTACGTGGAATTGTTGGACATCGGTTTCATTCGTCTAGTACATCTCCTTGGGGTGCTCCTATTTTATTTGTAAAGAAGAAAGGCGGGAGTATGCGACTTTGTATTGACTATCGAGAATTGAACCATGTCACCATCAAGAATAGGTATCCTCTACCTCGTATTGATGACTTGTTTGACCCGATTGCAAAGGGCACAATTCTTTTCAAAAATCGATCTTCGATTCGGATATCATCGGTGAAGATTAGAATTGAGGATATTCCAAAGCGCCTTGAGAACTTCGGTATGGGCATTATGAATTCTTAGTCATGTCTTTCGGACTAACTAATGCTCCTGCGGCTTTCATGGATATGATGAACCAAGTATTCAAGGAATATTTGGATCGGTTCGTTGTTGTCTTTATTGATGACATCCTTATATATTCCAAAAGTCGTGAAGATCATGAGCACCATTTGAAATTTGGTACTCCAAAGGCTTCGTGAAAACCAACTATATGCCAAATTGAAGAAATGCGAGTTACGGCTTGAAGAAGTAGCATTTCTTGGGCATGTGGTGTCAAAACATGGAGTATCTGTTGATCCGTGAAGATTGAAGCAATACAAAGTTGGGAGCAACCAAAGTCGGTGGATGAAGACGTAGCTTTTTGGGCTTATTTGGTTATTATCGGAGATTCGTGGAAGGATTTTCTCGAATCGCTACTCCATTAACTCACTAACTTCGGAAGGATACAAAATTCGTTTGGAGCGAAGAATGCGAGAAAAGTTTCCAAGAGCTTAAGAGGAGACTTATTTAAGACTGTTTCTAACAATACCATCTGGTTCGGATGGATTTGTTATCTACTGACGATGCTTGAGGCAAAGGGTTAGGATGTGTTCTCATGCTGGCGTGGGAAAGTCATAGCCTATGCCTCGCGACAACTTAAAAAGAGTATGAGAGGAATTATCCTACTCATGATCTAGAGTTAAGCGGCGATCGTTTTGTTCGCTTAAAGATATGGAGGCACTATCTATATGGGGAGAAAGTGGAGATATATTCGGACCATAAAAGCCTTAAATATTTCTTCACTCAAAAGAACTCAACATGCGGGGCAATGACGTTGGCTCGAGCTATTGAAAGACTACGACCACACTATTCAATACCATCCCTGGTAAAGCGAACGTGGTAGAATTAACGCATTAAGTAGAAGATCATATGCGGAACGAAGTGCGATGATGTCAAATATATGCATAGAGCCAACTTTAATAAAAAAGTTAAGGTTGCTCAAGCCAGCGACCGGAGTCGATGCGTATGAAGAAGAAAGTACTGAAGGAGGGCTATTAAGGCGAGAATTGATGAAGAAGGAATACTTGAGTCCACTCTAGACTTTGTGTTCTAACGACTACGATTTGAAGTACAAGATTATGATGGAGGCACACAATACACCATTTGCAATCCATCACGGAAGTACTAAAATGTATCGTGATCTTGACATACATTTTGGTGGAACAATATGAAGAGAGAGATTGCAAAGTTTATCTCAATGTGTTTAACTTGTCAACGTGTAAAAGCGGAGCATCTAGTACCTAAGGGTCCGTTGCAACCACTTGAGATTAGGAATGGAAGTGGGAACACATTACCATGGATTTCGTTACGGGTCTTCCTACGGTTTCTCAAGGCATCAATGCTATTTGGGTTATTGTTGATAGATTAACCAAATCGCTCATTTCTTGCGGAATCACGGAGACTTATTCCTTGAACGTCTTGCTAGTATGTACGTAAATGAGATTGTGAGGTTGCATGGCATACTGTATCCATAGTTTCGGATCGTGACCCAAGATTCACTTCAAGATTTTGGGTTAGCTTGCAAAAAGCTATGGGCACAGATTTGCGATTTAGTTGGCATACCATCCCCAAAGCAGACGGACAATCGAGAGGACTATTCAAACTCTTGACGATTTATTAAGACTACGTGTCCTAGACTTCAAAGGCGGTTGGGATAAGTATTTACCATTGGTGGAATTCTCCTACAAACACAGAGTTATCGTGTAAATATAGGTGTGGCTCCATTTGAAGTATTATATGGGACGAAAATGTCGTTTCTCAATATGTTGGGATGAGGTGGGTGAAGCAACATTGTTGGGACCCGAAGTTAAGACGTATGACTCTAGAAAAGATCCAAATGATTCGACAACGTATACAAAGCGGCACAAGATCGATCGAAAGAGAGTTATGCGGATCTTCATCGAAAGGACGTGGAATTTAATGTGGGGATCATGTATTGTTCATGAGTTGCTTCGTCGAAGGGAGTTACAAGATTTGGGAAGAGAGGAAAACTCGATCCACGATTTATTGGTCCAATTCAAATTCTTGTAGAGAGTAGGAAATGTAGCCTATAGACTTGCGTTACCTCAAAGTATGTCTCGTGTTCATAATGTGTTTCACATATCGTACTTCGTAAATATGTGAAAGACCGAACCACGTTATTGAGTTAGAACCGGACGAGATAGCCAAGACTTAACGTATGAGGAGGTACTGTCAAGATCTTGGATAGGAAGGGCATGTCCTACGCCATGAAAGGTCATACCACAAGTTAAAGTTTTGTGGAGGAATCATGTTATAGAGGAAATGACACGGGAATTGGAAAGCGGAAATGAAAGCGAGGTATCCTCACCTTTTGAAAACACACCAGTCGTCACGTCAATTTCGAGGACGAAATTTCATAAGGAAGGAGGTTGTAAGACCCGAAATTTTTTTAAATAAAAGGAATTTCCTTTATTTATTATTTTGAAATAGTAAGGGTTGATTTGATTAATGTGGATAGTTAAGGGTAAAATACGCAAATATTTCAAAATAAGCAAGTGGTTATAAAATATTCATTTTTGTCGGGGAATATTCGTTTGGTCGTGGAATATTCGTCTTTGTCGGGGAATATTAAATGCTGATGGTATGACCATGTGTGGGCCCCATGCTTGAAAAGCGATTGGATGAAGAAAAGCGACAAATATAAGTTGGTTAAAAATAGCACGGCGTAGTTATTCAATTAAGATTGTTGGAATACCCGGTGGTTAAAATCTGATGTCTGGCGTGGCATAAAGAAGACACGGTATTGACGCAGTATTGCATCAATTATTGATCCTTACGTAAGAAGGCCTTTACTCAATAATTATTACGATAATTCTTATTCGATATTTTATTTTATTGATTCAATAATTCTTTGCGTTGATATTTTATATTATTGTTGTTGATAATTGTCCTTTGCACATTATCTCCATTATCGGATCAATAATTCATATTATTTAAATAATATTATTAGATAGCATTATTGGCAATGTCTAGAAAGTTACATCGAGGAGAGGTTTGGTCACCTAATTTAATTGCGGCCAAGAAGGAGAAATCCTTATCGGAAAGCCCCTCTTTCACAGGAGCGGCTTTGGTTGTCATAATTGTGATTACGTAATATTATTTGTGAATAATTAATTATTGATATGATAAGAAAATATTATAAACGATGGATTTATTTATTTTATGTGGTTATAATTGAATGATTTAATGTTGAGGTGTTTTATCGGTAATTTTGTGAATGGAGGTATTAAAATCAAATCAGTATTTTTACGATGTATTGCGTGAGTTATAATTTTTAATCCGACCGTTGGATCGTTGTAATTTTTGGATATGTTATACATACATAAGTTGAGTATATGTCCACAAATTTTGAACCGTTAAAAATGAACGAATGATTTGTTATGAATTTTAAGAGGTGGTGATTAGGAAATTAGGGTTATAATTGATTTTGGTGGAAAATTCTAGAATTGAGTGGGCCCCACTTGTGGTTGGTGAAGAAATGTGCTGAATTTTATTTCAAATGTGGTGGGTGGCAATAGTAGCAGGTAAAGCCATCAGGTAGCAGGTCAAGTCTGCCTTGTATGGCTAACATTTTCCTATAAATAGAGGGCTAAGTTAGAATTGAAAATCACACGTAAACAAAGATTTCTCTCTTTCTCTCTCTATATTATTGAGCGTATTTTGTGAGTATTTAGATACTTTGAGAGTTCTTTGTAAAGTACAAATTTCATTCGAAGATCACTTGAGCCTTTCCTTAGAAGTACTAATTCTTTGAGGTAAGGGATATTATTTTTTCGTAATGATATTATTTCTTCAATATCATTTATCTTTGAAATATTAGTTGGAACTTTTATCAAATTTAAAACTTTTTCATATCGGGGTTACTTATTCATGAGTTCTTATTCACGAGTTACTATTCATGAGTTCTTATTCACGAGTTCTTATTCACAAGTACTATTAATGGAGCGTGAAAATATTTTTGTGGAATTTCTATCTTTTGGTGTCGGAGTTACTATTCACGATATCGGCCTTTATTCACGATATCTGACTATTCAGATATCTGACACTATTCATAGAAAAATAAAAATTCTTCTTTTTGTCCAAAACATCTATTCGGATACTAGCTACGATTGTATCCATGTTTTGATCATTCTTGAATTTTACACCACTATGATTATTTTGAGGTATTTTTGAACATGGATAAAACAAAGTACGAATCCTTAATCCTTAATCCTTGTCATTTTGTTTCCTTTGGATTCGTTTCTTTAAAAATATTTTTCATCATCCTCGGTCTTAAATGATGATATTATTGAATATCTTTGGCTGTAGTGCAAAGATGAATGATTTCTGAAGAATATCTTTGGCACCAGTAGTGCAAAGATGAGCAGTGTTGAGATGAACATGACCGATGATTAATATCTTTGGCTGTAGTGCAAAGATGAGCAGTGTGTTTAAATGAACATGACGGTGATGAATATCTTTGGCTGTAGTGCAAAGATGAATATTTGATTCAGGATGTTTATGGATTGATGTTACAAGGATAAAAGATGAGCGATGAACTTTTAAATTCATATATAGAAGATAGTAGTTTGCATTCTCTACTTAACTCTTCTAATGAATTATTACTTCATTGCGAATATTGATTTAAAATTTGTTGTCTATTGTATTCTATTAAATTTTTCCTGTTGAAGACTAACGATAATTTGTTGTATATTATCTTAGTCATAATATTCTTCTTGAGCTAGTTGAGCTCACCTTTTTCTTTTGTTCCATTCTTCTCGGGAGGCGAGAATATAAGCGAGTGCGAGTGGGGTATGGAATGAAGGTTTTAGAAAGGATTGTTTAGTAGTCCTCACCATTTTGTAAAATAATGTATCAATAAATGTGATGAGGATTTATTTGAGTATAGATATTATCAGAAGATAATATTTGTATTTAAACTCAGTTTTTCTTGTTGTAGTAATAAAGTTGTAGTTGTTTACGTACCATGTATTGACAACTTTCGGAATGGGTGATGTATACCTATTTTGGGGCGTCCACAATTATTCATTGGAACATCACATACTGTGTTTCTGTAGAACACGGTTCCGTTATTTATTATTACATTGGAATAACTTTCTTTTGTCTTGATCTCATCGCATGCATGGTGATTTCTTTTGTTATTCTATTCTTTATTATACCCGGTTGGTTAAAACTTTGACTTCTATACTCCATGAAATTAGTGGAATATCCTTGATATTTGCGTTTCATCCAAGATATCTTTCATGGAAATATTCTTCCGATCATTCTTGAATTTTACTCTACAAAAGCAAAGATGTCATGTTGATAATTTGGATGTTAATAATTCTGGATAAAATAATTCTTGAACTTTTTTATTGAATTCTTATATCATTGTCATCATCCTCATATTTATATTATGTTGAAAGTCATACGTGGCTGTAGTGCATAGATGGACTTGGTATGATTATGACAAAGACTATTGATAATAATCATAATAGTAATGTTACAAATGATGTGATAAAAATCTCTCGGTCAGTAGTAGTGCATTGGTGGGACGATTGTTGGCATGATCATGACCATTAATGAATACACAAATATTCTTGGCCCGTAGTGCATGAATAATTGTGGTCGTGATACTAAAGAATATCCTTGGCCAGTAGTGCGAGGGGTGATTCGATGATGTGGAATATTTATTAAAATTTGAGTCTCAAATATAACTTGATGATGAAAAACCTTTTAAAACCTAAAAGATAGTAGACTTTATTTTCTACTTGACTCTTTTAATGGATTGCTTATTCCATTGCAGATTAAACCGGTTGTCTATTGTATTTTATCGGTTTAAATTGTTGAAGACTATTAATAATTTATTACGCATTATCTTAGTCATAATATTTCTTCTTTGGGCTAGTTGAGCTCACCCTTTCTTTCACCGTTCTCTTCAGGAAATGAGAATATACCGGATTTGAGACGAGTCGGGGAAGCAGTGATGGTCACGAAGATAGCATTAGTAGTCCTCACTATTACGTGAAATAGTGTGATAATAATTGTAATGAGGATTTTTTTTTTTTGAGTTTGTATAATATCTAGTAGGCGATATTTGTATTTAAACTCACGGTTTATGTCGTATTGTACCACTACAGTTATGTTAATAAGTTGTATTTAAATTCTGTACCATGTAAGTGGCGACCCAAGATGGGTGATGCATACCTAATTTTGGGGGCGTCACAATATCGGCTAAGGCTTGACCTTTGATAGCAGTTCGGGGATGATATTCAATAAAAAATTGTGATAATTCCATAGTCCACGCTGCTAATCTCTCCGAAACTTCTGGCTTGCTCATCACCTTCTTCAGTGGTTGATCCGTGTAGACAACTAGGAGCCGGCCTTGAAAATATTGCCGAAGCTTTCGACTAGCAATTATCAAAGTGAAGGCAAATTTTTCAATATTTGGGTACCTGGTTTCAGCATCTCTTAGGACGTGACTGACATAATAAACCGGATGCTACTTCCCACTGATCTCCCGAACCAGCACTGATGCATCTTGATGGGCGAAAGATGGAGGTTGGGCAGGAGGCTCCCCTATATGGTTTTAGCAACGATCCAATCAAAGTTGCAGGCACCATCGAACTACCAGTGGTCTTCGGCACAGCCCCTCAGCAGGTAGAAATAACCTGTAAATTTTATGTTGTGCATGTAGATTCAGCTTACAACGCCATACTGGGAAGACCTACTCTGACAGCTCTCCAAGCTGTGACTTCCATCCCTCACTTCAAGATCAAGTTCCCGACAGCGCATGGAGTTGGAGAGGTAGCAGGGGATCTGGATCTGCCAGACGATGTTACAGGAATTCTGTGATCGCCTCGGGAGTAGGGGTCAGCAATCAGAAGCAAACCATGGCAATTGAGATCGAGCCCTTCACTGAAAGCAGTTCGGAGCCCTTCACCGAACGGTGTGTGATGAATGCAGGCCCTTCACTGAACGGTGTGTGATGAAAGCATTGAACGGATCCGAGATCAAGAACACTTAGCATGCTGGCAGGCTTCGGAAATATTTCCAGTAGAGATCGAGTCAGTTTATCGGAAGTCTGTACATGGTTGTTCATCAACAATAAAAGATTCATTTTTTCACAATTGATCTTCTTCCTATTTGTCCTAAGTTCACAATGGAGTATGGAGGACGGGGGGGACGCGCTGACCATTCGATGGTAGCCTTTTTGGCAGGTGGTCCTTATGAATTTGTCAGGCCCTTCGGGGTAGGCAAACTTCATGCTGACTTCTCTCTTAGGCCAATGCTGACTTCAGAATGATATTTTCTTTTCTAGTTGCGTCTTCTTCAGCTTCGACTTCTTGGTATCGAGGAAGAAGACGTCCAAAGACCGCATTTGCCTGCAGAAATCTGAAGATAGTCACTTAAATCTGCAAGAGATAGGCATAATTTCAAATGAACAAATAAACGACTATTTACCTTGGCGTGATAGCGCATGCCTTCCTTGATCAAGTCCATGATGGAACTATTACCGAACCGATGCTTGTCGGTATCTCTGACAAATGAATTGAATAATTGGAAGGGGAAATTGGCATTGAACTAGGGCCATAAAGTTGGAGACCCCATAGCATCGTTCTTAAACTCATCGACAGAAGGCCTTGAGAAGAAGGGCACAGTTTCTTCTCGAGGTGGGGAGGGTATAGGATCTGTATATATATTTTCGGGGGAAGGGGAACGAACCGGAGTAGATTCACGAACGAGTGAAGGGACAGATATCGAACTTGGTTGGCTGTCAGATGCTTATTTCCTCTTTCGAGATGGTGCTGCAGTGGGTTCAATTTGTTCTTCTTCATTAGCAGCTTGAGTCTCCACTGGGGTTGTTGGGGGGAGAACATTCGAAGAAGACACTCTGAGCTCATCGGGGGTCAGGGGGGTGATCTTAGTTCTTAATTTTTTGACTCGAAGGAGTCGTTTTCGATCGTCTGCAGGTAAATCAAGCAAACTCCCTCGAGTAGGTGTTGGATTGATGGTTGATTCGGGTTCTGGCATGGATTCAGAATTTGATTGTATGGTAATTGGTCGGGGTTTTCGGATGGCTCTCTTCTTTCAGCGAGGTTGGAGGATCTCTTCCGAAAGAATTGGTTCATCATCTTCTGGTTCACATGTTTGAGGTTCAACAGTGGGTGTTTCGGTAGTGTGTGTTTCAGGGGGTGGGTTGTCTTCGGAGGGGGCTTCCTGCTGTGGAGTTTTAGCAACAGTTTCTACAGACTTTCCAGCTAAAAAATTTTCCAAGTCTTTCACCTCCGAAGACGACGGTTTAATCAAAGTTACTACAGAAGATTAACAGTTTTACATCAGAATCCATATCACATTAATTTCCAAATATTCATAAGATAAATTAATACTTATATTTGTGGTCGTATAGCCACGCCTACGTGGAAAGAAGTCCGTAATTTCATTCCTCCTTAGGGAAATTGTCAAAAAGTTCTATCATTTCGGCCTCACGTTCTTCAGGAATGTCTCTGAAGTCAGTAGAAGTCTTCTCATCAGTGGCCCATTCCGGTAAAGAGGTAATTTCAGGTCCCTTAACGAAAAACCACCTCTCATGCCATCCCCTATTGCTCAAAGGAGTGTTTACCAACGAACGTCTCTCGAACTTCTCTACTGTCTTCGAAGGATGCTTGCTTATGGCTTTAAATCCTTTCTCTCCGGACTGGCCGATCTTGTACACGGTAAAGAAGAAGTCGAGTGTAGGTTCGACACCTAGCTCGTGGCAGAAGGCTATGAATGCTAGGATATGAATGTAAGAGTTTGGCACCAATTGGGCGAACCTAACACCCAGAAACCCTAAGATAGTCACTATGAAAGAATGGAGAGGGAACCGAACCCCCTTCTCCAAGATGGTCACCGGAACAGCCGTCCATCCTTCAGGACGTTGATACATTCATTCTTCAGACCTGGGAGCTCTCACCAAATGGGTATCCGGAATGTGACAACGAGCTCGAATCCTCTTCAAATCAATTTCTGTAACTATCGATGGAGTGTTGGCATGGAAATATTGTTCCTTACTCCTATAGAATGCAAAAGGGTTGGGAAGGGGCTTCGTTACCGGATTCTTACTAGGAGTTGCAACTGTCGGATTGGAGCTTGAGGCTCCCTTGTTGGGGCTTGGGTTTGGTGGAACGACACTAATCGGTGTCACTAGAAGAGGCGAACCTTGTTCAGAATCTTGGGAAGCCATTGATAAGATTTCGCAGAGAAGGGAAGAAAAATTCTGGAGAGAAGAAGAGAGTTCAAAGGTCCAAAATTCAAATTGGCAGGTAAAACTGTCAAATTTGGTAAAGTTTATCATTTATACCAAGCCAGATTTACCACGGTACGAGGCAAAGACATTAATTGTGATAATAATCAAGAATTCAAACGGGCAGCATCCAATTCAAGATTCGAATATTAACCGGGTTAGGCCTTTCAATTGGGTTTTCGGTTCTTAAATTGTCTTATGATTTTAATTCATTTCCGTTTGGGCTTTGGTAAGTCTTATTTTAGGCCCATTTCAATCCTGTTAAATCCTATAATATCAGGGACCATCTATAGTTTTCCATTAAATATCCTATTTGATAAAAAACTAGGGGGCAATGTTGGGTCATGATATTTCTCCTATTGGGCCGAATGGATTGGGCCTATTTATTTAATTAGTCCATTGGGTCTTCACTATTGAGTCTTTAAGTTATTGGGCCTAGTCATCATCTTATTCATGTTAAATCTTTACAAGATCGGGTCGAATCATTGGGTTGACCCACTAGATCTTTTAATATCTCTATCTTTGACTTGTAATGATTAAAAAGGATGGCTGTTGACCAAAAGTCTGCAGATCATTAATGTGGATGGGATTATATAGCCGTGCGCAGGTATATGTGATGGAGAGAAAATGTGACAACCTGCATGCAGTCGGCAGAGATCACTGAGGAGTGGGGGCTGTGTTAGACGGTAGTAGATGGCACGGTAAACCGGATAAGAGAGTATAACCTAGCAAGGAAGTCTCCAAGAAAAGGTACACACATTCAACTGATAATTTTATCTCTCAAGACTATAGATATTTTTATCCTCCATTGTTAACCCTTAGAAACGGCTGTCTTGACTCTCACGCTGAAGCTATCCCCGACTGGTCGGCCGTCCAAGCTTACAGTGTTCGATTGTGTTTAGTGTGCAGGATCAAGGCGTCTTATGTGATTGGGACGTTGGAGAAGATCTTGGCGTTACATGACTGAATCCAGATATCCCCTCCTCTTCTTTCCTACCAACTTCCCTGCTGTCCCACCAGTTATTACATCAACGACGTGCCTTAGTGGCTGATTTGGAACAAGCTACACGGGGGGAGCCATTTGAACCGTCTGAACGGTACGGTCAACATTCTGCTGCTCTTGTTGGTCCCTCCCGGCCACATATTAAACCAGCAAACCACTTTGAACCTTCCTTTCCACAAAATCCTTCAAATTGCAACACTCATTAGTATATTGACCTGCAGATTGATGATAACGACAATATTTCTGGGGGTTTCCCTTTCCTGGCTTGAAGTTATCACGAGGTGGTTCAAAGAAAGGCTGGCCCCTGATCTGATCTAGAATCACCGACCTATCCGTATTCAGTTTGGTGTAAACTTTATTCACCTTCTGGGCGGGAGTAGATGGGCGATTACTTCCTTGTCGTCATGTGTTGTTGTACTTTTTCGAGTTGCCCTCTGGCCGATCGTTATACCCCCTGCCTTCTTCTGATCGCTTTCAGCTTTAGAAGTATCTGTCTCCTTTATTCGGTCTGAAGAATGACGTTTCAGGTTATTCATGGCCTCCTCCACCATAATATAGCTTTCGGCCTTATCAAAGGCTTTTGCCTTGCTCTTCGGATGGTGAAACATCAGCTTCTTCACCAACTTTTCGGACTTCACCAGATCTAGCCCGTTCTGAAACAAACCTACAGCTTGCAAATCGTTGAGGTCTGTCACCTGGCCAACTGCTTCCCTTAACCTCTTCACGTACTGGCCCAAGGACTCATTGGTGAACTGTCGGACCTGTGCTAAGGAACCTATGGGTTTCCCTCTTCTTCGGTTGCTCCCGAAACGGGCATGGAATTTGTCACACAGCTCGGACCACGAAGATACTGAATCTTCCGGCAAAGTCCTCATCCACTGCCTTGCATCCTTCCTTAACGTTGTGACGAACGTATGACATTTGGCAGCATCGTTAAAGTCATAATAATCCATCAGTCGGTCAAACGCTTGGCTATGGTCATAAGGGTCCCCAGACCCATCGTAACTCTCCATGTGAGGCAACTTCTTGGTGGTGTCTGCCTTCTCCTTAAGAATATCCGAGGAAAATGGGGACGCCTTTTTTCCCGGAGTATCTTTCACCTGTTGCACCTCAGCTAACTACTTTCGGAGCTCTTTCAATTCCTTCACTAAGAAATCCACACCTTCTGGCTGCGATGAGATTTCTTTCTCCGGCGACTCCTTTCTCTTCGGAATGGACCGACCCTCTCTAACGGAAATCACCGCCCTTGATGGGCTTCTGGACTTACTTCGGCATGTGGTCCTGCCATCACGGTGAGAGTGCTCATGACATTGCTCTCTCTTTCTACTCTCTGGCATGATCTCCCTCGACCTACTCCTCCGTCGGCCACCATCTCGACCTTGAGAATCGATGACAACAATTGCTCCCTTTGATGCCCCAGGAGTTCGGCTCCTCGATCTCCTTCGATCACGAGAACGGTCCCGAGACACATGTACAGAATGTTCCGGCTCTTTCCCTTCCCGCCGTTGTACATCCTTATGCCTATTACGCCTTTCGGACTGGACATAAGTGGACGCCTCGTCCTTCAGATCGGACATCCGAAGCATCTGCACAACTATATCTTCCCTTTGCTTTAGCAGAACTTCCAAAGCTTTATCCGCCTCTTCTTCCATCTTTGCCAACTTGGCAGCTTTGTCATCTCGACCACTTCGATGATGGGTTTTAGGCGGAGAACCCTCCACTCGCCTTCGGTCTTGGTCTCAACCTTTATCATCAGTAAATTTCAACCTTCATCTGGCACCGCCATGAGCTCTCGGACGAGAACCCTTGGAATCATGCTTGGAAGCAGTGCTCTCACTCTCATGAGCACTCTTCGAAGGACCTGACGATCCTCTTGAAATGTGTGGGATGAGATGAGCTTACTCTACCGGTACATCCTTCCGGTGTATCTGCTCTACTCCTCACCATCTTATCCGAGGTAGAACAAATGAAAGTTGTGATTGGAAATTACAAGACACTAGAACTTCCCTCCTTCTAGCGCCAATGTTAACGCCAAGATCTTCTCCAACGTCCCAATCACGTAAGACGCCTTGATCTTGCACACTAAACACAGTCAACACCAGAAGCTTGACTGCTTCGACCATCGGGGGATAGCTCAGGTGTGAGAGTCAGTACAGACCGTTCTAAGGGTTAACAATGGACAATAAAAATATCTAGAGTCTTGAGAGATAAAATTATCAGTTGAATGTGTGTACCTTTTCTTGGAGACTTCCTTGCTAGGTTATACTCTCTTTTGGGTTTATCGTGCCACCTATCTACCGTCGATGAGCCCCACTCTCTCATCGATCTACCTTGTTGCATGCAGGTTGTCACCTTTTCTCTCCACTGTGCATACCGTCGGCCGGCTATAATCCCATCCACATTAATGATCTGCAGACTTTTGGTCAACAGCCATCCTTTTTTATCATTACAAGTCAAAGATAGAGATATTAAAAGATCTAGTGAGTCAACCCATTGATTCGACCCGATCTTGTAAGGATTTAACAGGAATAAAATGATGACTAGTCCCAATAACTTAAGGGTAAATTACATATAATAGTACATTTTTAGAAATAATTACAAAAATTATACACCTATAAAATAATTACAAAAGTATTACACTTTTTTGTTTTTATTTTCAATCTTAACATAATTAAAGGTCCTTAAATTAAGGGATTAATATGTAATGGCTGACATGACAATATTAGTGTAATTAGGATTCCTTAATTTAGGGGATTAGTTTTGGTAGGTGCCATTTTCTCTCTCATCTCCTCTTATTCTGCCATTTTATTCTTTTCTGTCATTTTCTCTCTCATCTTCTCCTACTTTCATTTTTTACATGACGCCATCGCACTTCTATTCTTCCATTTTCATATTTAAAGACAAAAAGTGAAGAGTGAAGAGAGAAGATGAAGCGCCATTGAAAAGAGAAGATGAAGGCGCCATTTTGCCATTTTCTCTCTCATTTTCTTCTATACGCCATTTTTTTCTTCAAAAGATGAATCGCCATTTTCGCCATTTTCTTCTATTACGCTTTTTTTTCTATTTCTTTCATTCTTCCAATTGTTTCTTCATATTTCTTTGTACTACTGTTTTTGTAAGTACTTCTATTTTACCTTTCTCTCTCTCTCGAGCACTAATTTTTTTAAGGATTTTCTCTTTAATTTCATTCATTTGGGGTTTATGATTTTAATTTTATGCAAAAATGCGTTTGATTATGAATTTATGATCACTTTTTTTGTTGATTGGTGTTGATTGGTGTTTACCTTAGTATAAAAGTTTGGTTACCTCGGTATAAAGTTTGGTAACCAAACTTTTATCTTAAAATAAATCAAACTTTTATCTTAAGGTAACCAAACTTTTTTATACCAAGTAACCAATCCACCTCCACACCATCAGTTTTTTCATAGTGCAGTTGGTAACCAAACCTTCACACCAAGGTAACCAAACCTTCATACCAAGGTAACCTTGGTATAAATGTTTGGTTACCTCAGTATAAAAGTTTGGTTACCTTAGTATAAAAGTTTGGTTACCTTAGTATAAAAGTTTTGGTTACCTTGGTAATTACCAAGGTTTGGTTACCTTGATATAAAAGTTTAGTTACCTTAGTATAAAAATTTGATTACCTTGTTATAAAAGTTTGGTTACCATGACATTACTAATGATCTTCTCCTCTGCAGTATCTTGAGAATTTCCTTTTACTACCAGAAAATGGTTGTTCCCGCCACTACCGCCCCAGCCTCCACCTCCACCGTCTCTGTAACCACCACTTGAGCCACCACCGCCATCTCCGCCACCACCGCCATTGTTACCTCCTCCATAGCCATCACCGCCGCCTCTGAAGCCACCATTACCACCTCCTCCGAAGCTGTCACCTCCTCCAAAGCTTCCACCTCCTCTGAAAATTGCCTCCGCCACCTCCTGCAAAGTACAAAATTTGTGCAGTCTTTCCTATGAAATTTGAATTTGAATTTATTTTTGTGGTTAGATCCCAGATATTTGAATTTGAATGATTAGTTATGGCAGATATTTCTCCTTAATTTTAGGTTTCCTTATTAATATGAATTGCGTTATTTTTGTAATTATGTTGTGTGTGTTTTATTTTTGTAATTACTTTCTAATTGTTGTATATTAGTGTTAAGGATCCATAACTTAAAGACTCAATAGTGAAGACTCAATGGATTAATTAAATAAATAGGCCCAATCCATTCGGCCCAATAGGAGAAATATCATGACCCAACACTATGCTTAATGATTAATTTATCATAAGCATTCATATATTCTACTTGTGCATCATAAAATGCCCAGAGACAGAATAAAAATCAAATAGTTATGCAACCAATATTATGTAGGAAACTAAATTCCCAAAAAAAAATAATCAGTTTTTGAAAATTCGATTGCACCTCAATTATGCTCATTAAAGTGTTTTTCACTTGAAGATTGTAACCATTCTAGCGTATAATTTAAAATTCGATAGCGAAAATAAAAAAAAGCGCATGAATGAGAGGGAGAGTCATACTCTAGTGAGTTGCGGGTAGAAAGAAGATGAAGTGGGTTGTTGCAGACCTCGCAGGTACTGCTCCAACTGATGGAAATGGATCGGTGAAGATCCGCCCAAACCACCCTATAAACGGATCTATATATTCCTTCTTAGTTTTTATATAAAATTCTTGGTAAATATATATACATATACATATACATACATATATATATATATATATATGTATTTGTTTCTATTTTCGATTATACTGTATAAAAACTAAAATATTTATAATTTGTGAAAAATTGAAATTCAGAATTCAATTGATTTTAATTATTATTTTAAACCATCTAAATTACTATCTATTGTATAAAAACTAAAATATTTATAATTTGTGAAAAATTGAAATTCAGAATTCAATTGATTTTAATTATTATTTTAAACCATCTAAATTACTATCTATTGTGACGTTGTTTTCAAATTTTTACTTGAATAGTCGATTCTAATTTTTGAAGCCTACAAATTAATTTTTTAAAATTAAAATTAAGACTTTTTTCTAAAAAAATAAAAATACTCCCTTTATCACGTAATAAAGCGTTCTAATTTAACTTTCATAGAAATATTAGTTAATAATGTAATAGTCATGTTGTTAAAATTGAGACATTTAGCTATTAGATTCAGTTATCGCGGTTAAGTTTACTAATATTATTGTACATATTAAATTATAAATTCATATAAAGCATAGTATACAAGTGTGATCATTATGTGAGTCTTTTTTATATGATAGTAGTATTGTTGAATAATATTCTTCTATTCCAAAATAAGAGATATAATTTGACTTTGGAGATCAAACAAAATTAGTACGATTTATAAAAGTTTTGAATGAAATAATTTTTGTTATATACTCCCTCCGTCCCAAATTAATTACTTATTTTTGACTTTTTAAAGTCAAATTGACCATTTTTAAATTTAATTTTTTTACTATTTTTGTTAAAATATAGGTGAAGAGATTATAACAAAGAAAGTATATACAATTTATTACTAACCCCAATTTTTATAATTTTAGAAATATATTTATATATGCTTAATTATTAATTCTAAAATAAATAATTTGACTTTAAAAATATCAAAATGAAGCAATAAATTTAAGACAGATAGAATATTATACAATTATAATAATTGTATCCAACTAAAATTAAATAAATTCATATCGAACGGAGGGAGTATATTTTTTAAATAAAGCAACATTCATGTCAAAAAAAAAATTAACATTCCGTTCCGTATATTTGTGCTTAGCTTATTAGCTTCCCGATAAAGGGAATGAGGAATAAAACAAGACTCAACTAATTAGCTTATAATATGCCAAAGCACAATCAAAATTTATACTCAGATTCAGATTGGACAGCAGAATTTTAAAGACCGCTTTGCATTTCTAATGATATATTATATACATCAATTTTTATTTTTTCATATTTTCATCCAAAAAAAGAGAGTAGTCCTTTAGATGGACAATCAGAATTCAGAATACATAATTTTCATCATCTGATATCAGAATTTTATATTCTTAAAACAGTTAAAATTCTTCATCAGCCAGAGTTGATGTTGTAATAGGTATTGACCACCTCCCCAAATGGGCAGTATAATTTATGCACCGGATGACACCTCTTCCAGCAGGTCCATCCGGAAAGTCCAGAACACTGATGCTGCCAGCATCAAGATGAAATGAACCCATCCATTCCTTCTTCACGGTTAGACAGCGTCCCAATAGTGCAATGTGAACAGCAGGATCCGCTACTGCTACAATAATATCCTCTTTCTCGGTTTCACTAGATAATTCATTCAACAGAGATTTCCAGGCCTTCTCTGACTGATCCCATAACGCTGTCATGACTCCGTCCTCTAATTCACTTAACCAACCAGAATGATAAGGAACAACAATTCTACCCTGTTGAAGAGAGAGAAAGAACTGAAGAGCTCTGGCAAACATCCTATAGACAGCTTAGATTGTCAACCAAGTTTTTTGGTATTGTCAAACACTAGAAACACGAAAAAGGTGTCAGACAATTTCTTAGGCACTCGTATTTCAATTTACATATTCCCAGTAATTAAGGACAAGAATTCATATTTTTGTTTATTTTGTCAGCCTGAGCAGTGAAATATATTTCAATACCAATTTTCTTTTCTTGCCTTTTTTGATTGCCGGAGAATGTTATCCACATCAAGGTTCTGCATTTGCTTCATTTCCACATAGCGTGGCACACAGTCAGCACCTAAGCAATCAGCAGCTTCTTGAACCTATATTCAAGTTAGCTGATTACAACTATGGAAGAAAACGAAAATCACTAAAGAGACGACTAAATTAGCCACATACTGATACAGGAACATTGAGGATGAGCTTACTTGAACAATGGTGTTGGCTGTCCCAGTTGACGCCCTGTTAGGGCTGCTAACTACTGTTTTCACTCTCAAATCAAGTAGTAGCTCCGCCGTTTTCTGGGACTGCAATGTGTTCGGAAACAAAATCAGATGGTAAAACTTTTGTACCATGACTTGCTTAACACGGAAAAGAGGAAATTGTTTAAACCTGTATAATTCCGAGCATGTTCATTGACGAGTCTCCAGAAACCTGTCAAATACTAAAGAATTTTACCAACTATCAAATACTAAAAATTGAAATTGCTAATTAAAAATTATTACATTGTAAATCAGACATAAAAGCTGAACCAATTTATCATTTTAAAAAAAATGAGTAAAGTTTTATAAAAATATATTCAAAAAATAAAAACTTTATTTCCATAAAACAAAATCAGTAAATTTTCATAACTTATTAAGATTTAAAAGATTTTAACTTTAGTTTTTTTGAATCATATTTTATGAAACTTTACTCATTTTTGAAAAAATAAAAGTTTCTAATATTTTTTCCTTATAATAATAATTATTTTTATAAAATTTTTTTAAAAAAATTTATTTAAAAAAATTTTATTTAAAAATAATAAATATAATTATTATTTTAAAAATAATATTTTCTTTTAAAATATTAAAAATATTTATTTTATTTTAAAATATTAAAAATTATTGGAGATATTAGAAGTAAAAATGTCACTTTAAGGACCTAATTGACGAAAAATGAATTTTAAGGACGACTTTGAAAGTGGATAGTAACTTGGAGGGACAAAAGTGTCATTTAGCCGAAAATTCTATTATATCGTCTGATGTAATATGTAGGCTATAACTAAATCAAATCTTTAAAACAGAAGTTTAATGGTTATCTAACAAAACTATTCATATGAATTTACGAATACATTCAACAAATGTCAAAGTTATATATTTAGTTAAACGCTAAATGTTTAAGCTAATAGAGAATGAGCTTTTAACAATATGTATCATGCTTCCACATTGCTTCTTATGTGCGATCCCACTCGTACGTGAAAGAGAGAAACCATGTTTTATTACAATTCAGAAATGAAAGAGAGTGCAAATGCACTAACAACATAATGGGGAATCAGATGTATGTGGAAAGACTTGAAAGTTGAAACCATGACATTACGTGTGTAACCTGAGATATGATACCATGTCAATTGTCATGTTACCAGTTGCTTTAAATCTTAAATTATTTAAAAATGGATTCAACAATTTACATTATGCTTTGACATATATAACCATAATATCTTTGAAATCATGTTCAGTTTGACATAATTTATACATACAAGAAATAATAGTAATAAATTTATGCACATACATCATGCCAATTCTTGAACAGGCGAACAAGGGGAACAAAAACAGAAAGGTAAATGAACTAACAATCTGGTCAAATGCACAATCACAATAGCAAGGCCAATTCAAGATATGGATGAGTCCAGAATGGTGTCTCCAACTCTATAATATTTGGGAATTAGGCATATGGAGACATTAAATTCTTTCGTTTTGTTCTAGAAAGACTATATGAGGACTTTCAACTAGAGATAGAATAGTCATAAAAAGAACAAAAGGTCAAGGTATATGATTGGAATTTCTATAATACCCAACCACCAGACCACCTATTTAATCACTTGCAAACATAAAGGTAAACTTTAAACTCAATATCACAGAAACAACCATGAAAAGAGTCGATGTTATATAACATCAGTAACAGCTCCTTAGTACTTTCATACCTTGGAATATCTCTGTGAGGATCCATGACAGACAAGTATGATCCGCTTACTGGCTTTCCTGCCTCCAGAACTTCCACCAGCAACAGGTGAACCTGGGGTCTGTTGCATTTACATTAGAATTACCGATAAAACTCAAAAGAAAATTAAACCACAGGGGACTATAAAGATAAATTAAGATGGGGGAGAAAGGATTCAATATTTACGCAAAAAGGACTGTTCATGCTTGAAGTATCTGCATAAACTTAACCTATACTATACCTGTGATCTTAAATAGTTAAAATGCAGAATTACTGGGATAAACCATTAACAAACAAGCAACGATAATGATATTAAAATTTTCACGAGGTGTATATCAAGCATACTGGATAAACCATTAACACATAACAGCAAAGCAAACCTTGATCAATCAAATATGATGAGTTAACCCCCCTTCCCCCCATTCTGCCTCTCAGTCCAAGGTTGCATTATTGCTTTTTTTTGTTTCTAACCCGAAACTAACACATAATTATATGCTTTGATGAACTCAATAAACAAAAGAAGGTTGTAGCCTTGTCGTCATTTATAAAAACAGATTACAAAGCATAAAATTGCCGTATACCTGATTTAAACGATTGAGACAAATATATGGAAACCCACCCTCAAGCCGTGGGGTGAAATCCAGCACACTTACACCACAATTACTCTGAAGTAAAACCCTGAAGTACTCAGTTCCTAATCCTGATAAATTGGAAACAAACAGCAAACAGGAGAAGAAAATATCATTCAGAGTTTTCATATATTTCCCCGCCAATTTACAGAATAGACAAAGCGTACCAATGGCTGTAGCAACAAGAGCCTGGTTAACAGCATTGTGAGCAACCACGAGAACAGACCTGCTATCATGGAATAATATTTTCAGTTTCTAGCAACCACTATCAAACTTACCATCAATACTGAAATTGGTTGGATTATTTGCCACTCAAGAAAAGCCTCACCAAATTTTTTTTTTCCAACAGTTTTAGGAGACCCTAAAGTCAATAAAGGAATCCCAGCTAATTGTTTGATAAAAACTGGATGAATTTACCATCAATAATTTGAATCACGAATGAATGAAATTCGAATCTGAATGAAAATATTGTTTTGCATATTTGAAACATCCGAATGACAAAACTTTATTATTTTATCCAAGAAAAAAAATCCTCTTAATATAATAGTTTAAATTTTTTTGCTTTTCCTTCATGTTTTAGGAGACCCTAAAGTCAATAAAGGAATCATCAGCTACTACAAACTAACTCTCTACATCCACCTTAGATTTGAATATCATTTCAGTATCTTTGACAAATGGTACACCTCTTGAGAAAGAAATGCTGAGAAATCAAACTAACTTGAAATGAGTACAGGTCAATTTCTCTCAGATCAGAATCAGTAAGTATCTCCTCCTTGCGAGTACCCCATATGATTTCAGCAGTTTGCTTTGATCTAATCAGTGGACTGTAAAATACAAGCCCACCATGGTTCAGTTGATTCTAAAAAGATGAAAGATAATATTCATTTTAGTTCAAGAATATAGTAAAAAAAAGAAGTGCCTAAGATACCCACATTCATTATCAACATTTTTACTAAATCGAGTTATTTGCATGAAGTGGAAAGCATTGCTCCATTGAATGGTCCAAAGTATGAATATATGGATCCACCACCGAATAGGAACAGGGAAAAGGAATTTGAGCAGTCACTAAAGAAATGAATGGTTATTAGAATCCCACTAATTCTTGTAATAACCCTTTC
Organism: Panax quinquefolius; assembly: GCA_020205615.1. Classification (NCBI taxonomy): domain Eukaryota; kingdom Viridiplantae; phylum Streptophyta; class Magnoliopsida; order Apiales; family Araliaceae; genus Panax; species Panax quinquefolius. The sequence continues at coordinate 91,622 of JAINUW010000646.1, forward strand.
AAGATGACTGAACCATACCTCATAATGCATTCCACTGCTATGTGAAACATATATCAATAAAGTTTGTAAATTTTTGCAAATGGACAGTATTTTCTAGTCTATTTTTAGAAAATCAACTCTACTTTTGGAATGGGATGTACAAAATTGCTATATGGACCTCCATCTCTGAATGAAGGAGCATTTATTTAGTGGAATTATACTTTTACATACACACACGTTAAATCTAGTGAAGACCAATTCAAAATTAAGAAATCTAGTTTCAGAAAACAATTACACAAAACTCTGCAATCTAGTGAAAACTCTGCAATTCAAAATATAGACCCCAATACAACAAAACACACAGTTTCAGGAAAACAACTGAAAATGAAATTGAACAAGAAAATCGAACCTTGAGAAGCAGATATCAAAGGAATCATCAATAAGCATTTGTCGAGAAGTTTCGGCCTGAGACTCCCCTTTCTGAGTGAGCACAGAGAAATTAGAACTTCCTTGAATCCTCCCTTCCTCGTTCCACGTGCTCTGCCCGTGCCTCACCAGCACCACCCTCTTCGACGCCTTAATCGTCGGAAAAGGGGCCGAATCTCGTAGCTCCGAACTAAACTTTTCTCTCTCCTCCGATGAAACTTCATCTAGAGGTACTTGTAAGCTCGAAGATGATCGGATTGTAAAGGAACCGTTAGGGCTTGCTTTGATGCCGATACAATTCCTAGGGTTTGTACGGAGGAGAGAGAGAGGGTCGTGCCTGAAGAGAGGAGGTGTGACGGAAAACATTGCTTTTTGCTGTGAAAGTGTGTTTTTGATTGTTTTTAATATTTTTCATTTGTTTTGGCGCTAAAACGGTAAATTAGTTTTGTATGGTTACTTTGAGCCTTTGATTCTATCGCATTTGAGCTTAACTAAAGTGAGGACTAAAGCATTGGGTAAAAAAGTTTAGGGGACTCAATTACTTTTCTTCAACTTTTTCCCTGACCGGACGATAAAATAGCAGACGGAAAGAAAGGTAAAGAGTTAACGGAAGGTCTCATGACGAAACCATAGTAAGCGGATCGAAGATAAAGCTCCAAATTTTATGGGGTTTGTAATTTTTTTGTCACTTAAAAATCTAGGGTTGTTCTTTAAAAATCCGACTTTTTCGAGCTTTTTTGGTCTAATTTCTTTAATTTCTAAATAGCGCTAATTTCTTTAAAACTCGTGGCCTAATTCGTGAAAAATTAGTAGTCAAAGTTTTAGGCCACGAGAAATTAAAGAAATTAGACCAGAGTAGTCGAGACGAGCAACCGTCGTCGAAAAAAGTCGATTTTTAAAGAACGAACCCTAAATTTTAACGCGACAAAAAAATTACAAACCCAATAAAGTTATGGAGCTTTACCTTCAATAGAGACCTTCCGTTGGCTTTTACCTGAGCTCTTCCGTCTGCACATTTTATCGTGTGAGAGGAAAAAAATTGAGAGAGAAAGTAGTTTTTGCATATAATCGAGCTCTGGTTCTATTTTGTTAGTAATTTGAGGTAGAGCTCAACTGCATGTATTTTTCCTAATTTGACCTTGAAGCTCAACCTCAACCTCGCGTGTTTTTTACCCAATTCGTCTTTAGTCCGTGATTATATATATATATATATATATATATATATATATATAGGGAAATGATCTATAGCATGTATTTGTTATGGAATTGGGCAAATTGCATCTCCACCACACGCTACATAAACTAAAAATTTGGGATTAAAAATGGTATCTGACGTCCGCTAGTTGAACTAGCAGACGATAAATCATAATTTTTTGGACAAATTTAACCCACATTCTCAGTAACCTTCAACTAGCATACGAAATCAAACTGCGATTCTTAAATTAAACTCAAACCCTCCCTCCTGCTGCGATTCGAAAATCAAAGCCAAGGCGATTTCAGGTGATGCACCCTCCTTCTTGCTCCTGCTGCGAGTTCAAAAACCAAACCCCTAAATCATCCCTCCTGCTGCGATTCCTAAATCAAAGCCAAGGATTTTGAAATTCAAATCGAGCTGCAACTCCCTAAACTGAACCCTCTCTCCTGCTGCGATTCGAAAATCAAAGCCAAGGCGATTTCAGGTGTTGCACCCTCCCTCCTGCTCCTGATGCGAGTTCGAGTTCGAAAACCAAACCCCTAAACCGTCCCTCCTGCTGCGATTCCTAAATCAAAGTCAAGGATTTCGAAATCCAAATCGAAATTTGCGATTCCCTAAACCAAACTCTCCTCTTTCGAGTCAGATTTCGAGTTCAACTAAGCGACGAAAATTATGATTCTGCGATGATTCCCTAAACTAAACCCTCACTCCTCAACATGCGATTGATCGGTATTTTTGCTTTTTTTGTATCAAGTTAAATTTGATTTTGCTACCAAATAGTTTGTATAATTGTTTAGTTTTGCTTATCCGATTAATCTTATGGTATATACTTTTTAGGTTTTCCCTAGATGGGTTTTAGAGATTTTGTAGTTTTGGTTATTTTTAGTTATCAAATCTATTAATTTGTTGTTGGTCATGTATCTCATTTTCAATTTACTGTATAGTTGACTACTTTCAAAAAAGTAATTGGCCTGATATTAGGATTCAGATAATATTATTCTAAGATCAGTTTAGTAGAAATTTGTCTAGTCTTCTGGCTTTGGGTAGCATTGGAGGAACTTGTTTTTAAATTTTGGAATTTCTTAATTTTTGGAAAGCCTCAAACTAAGTCTGTTATTTTTTGTAATATTACATATTTAAAATATTTTTTTATATTTTTGTAATATTATTTTCTCCGTACGATTAGTATTTGAAAATACAAGCTCTAAATCATTCAATATTCGAGATATGCTTAATATTATAGATCAGTCATTTATTCGCATAATATTTGGGCATACCATATTACAGGTCAGTCAGTCATATTACAGGTCAATCAGTCATTGCGAATAATATTTGGGCATACCATATTTTGCGTTGGATCAGTCATTCATTCGCATAATATTTGGACATATCATATTACAGGCTAGTTTTGAATAATATTTAAGGGTTCCTGCTAGTTCAAATAGCGGATTGATGGACTGAAACAAAGCCAAGGCGCATTAAGCAGCAGGGTCAAATCTGTCCAAAAATTATGATTTATGCGTCCGCTAGTTGAACTAGCGGACGACTTATTACCATTTTTAATACCAGCCATTAATTTATGTAACGTGTGGTGGAGATGCTATTTGCCCAATTTTCATTCATAGCAAATACATGCTATGAATCATTTCCCATATATATATATTGTCCCGCTCTCTCCAGCTAACTGGAGGGAGCGAACTAAGAACAAACCGATTATAGCGATAGTTTTTTCGTCACTCTAGCATAAAAAACCGACTTTTTACGCTATATCGACCGAAAAAACCGTCGTCGATTCGTTCTTAGTTTCTTTCCGATTATTTGGAGAAGTGGACTGTATATATATTAGTTTATAATTTTAATATTTTTGTTACATTTGGGGTTTGAAATAGTGCAGTGAGATGAAATATTATTATTAGTAATATTTATTTTTATTTTTTTAAAAAGTATTTAAAAACAAATTATATCTAATAAATACATTTTTTTAAAAAAATTATAAAGATATTTTGGCAAATTAAATGTAAGCAAGTTCTTAACATTTCTCAACAAATGTACACTCCTGAAATTTGGATATTACATAAGAGTCTTTATATAGGCCAACAAAGGACTGAATTATCAACCTTTCATTATTTATATTTTTTAAATCTTATATTGCTTCGTTACCATTCTCCCAAAAGAAAGGAAAGGAAAAAGAGAAGGACAATTTAATAACCGCAAGGCAACTTAAGTTGTACAATAATGTGATTTGATAACATCTTACCTCAGCCAGATCTTTTAATGGATCTTTAACGAAGAGATTCTATTAAACTCATATTTATATCTTTAACTATTTTATAACTTATTTGAACTCTCTAATATAAAAGATGTGAGCTGTTAAATATATATTAAAAGATGCAATCAGTTACACATGTATATACTACCATTAGTAAGGACAATTTAATAGCGCAAGGCAACTTAAATTCTACTTGATGCTCTTCACATATATACATACTACTACCATTAGTAAGGAAAAACTGTGTACAACTCGAGTTCTTTTTTTCGTACAAGCTATATGACTACACCAGACATACATTTATTGCTCCTTTCCGGTCAGCATTTCACAGTCAAAACAATAATATATACGTAAATTTCCAGTTGTCCCTAGCTTCAAATTAGCAAAAACACAGCAGGTGAATGATTGAAACAGCTTTCATTCTAATTATGATAGCAAGCAAGGCTTATAAGATAAAGCTAACCAAAATGTAAAATGTGGCTTGACAAAGCAATACACCAGTTTGCCATCAGATGATGTTTTGACTTTTGGGTGATGATATGCAACTGTCTGACTACTTCAGTAGCTAAATCATTTTTTGACAAACTCATTGGATTCAAGCAAGGGTACGCACATCAGCAAGTTGAAGATTTTTGCTCCATGCATTTATTAGAATTGGAAGACTAGAGTCGATCACGCGCCACAAGCAGAATACTAATGTACCCTCGTGCATACAGTTGTCCAATGACTTTCCTCCTCCGACTTCTTTATCTGTGATAAGTACGTACCTGCAATCAGTAAATCACAATTCTTTTTGTGTGATAGACATGCATCAACCTGCTTCAAGTAAAGGGGAAGGGGGGGGGGGGGGGGGGGGATATTAAAAATAGTGAAATTCTTGCTCATTGCCTCTAGGAACAGAACAGTTATACAATTATTTGTTTATTTTATCTTATAGAATAAATCTTGCTTTTCTATTGACCAAATATGGCCATTTGAAACAAAACTATTCTATTCCAGACTTCAGATAGTGATGGCAGTATTTCATCTATTACTAAATGTATGTAGCTTTACTTTCTCAATGAAGAAAGTTCACAGCACCGGCTTATGGATATCCAGTGTTGTATATGCAGAGTGGAGTGTATTCTTTCAGCTAAGATTTGACATATTAAAATAAAGTATATAGATTACCTCTGCCGGAATCCTGTTATGCACTTCAATGGAAGAAATTCAACCTGAATTTGTTAACCCCCAGAAGCAAAATCAAGGTTCTCAAAGCTTGAAGTTTTTGAGTGTTCATCATCTTCAGGATCATCGCAATCACTGTCTTCAAGGTCTTCACTTTCATCTTCATCAGAACTCATCCATTCATCTTCACTCTGTAAATGAGGGGAAATCACGTATATATATATACAAAACGGATCAGGTGCTTACCCCTTGATCCTACATACCTTGCATACCTCCTTTAGCGACGGACCAGTTGACGGTTCGGTCCGTCGTTATATGTTGTCCGTCGCTAAAAGCTAAGACGACGATTATAGCGACGGACCGAACCGTCGCCCGGTCCGTCGCTAAAGGGGATGAGTATGGTATGTAAAATAAGGGTGTGAGCCCTTGAAATGGACTGTGTGTATATATATATATATATATATATATATATATATATATATATATATAAATTACTTCCTGTGGTCTTAACCTCTTATCCCACAAATCCAACATCTCAAGTTTTAGATTTCTCTTTAATCTTTCTGTTAGACTATGTAGTTTGCAGCGTGTAATGTGTGATAGCACTGGGTCACTACAGGAACCATCAGCATAAATACAAAAATTAAATAGAAGCCTCACCAGGTCGGACTCTAGGATGCGATCATACTGGCTATGCTCATCTGAATTCCGGGTCTTATCGTCCTCTGCATCTTTCGAATCATCCTGTGGACAGTTAGCAACAAAGAATTTAGATTTCAATTCATAAAAAGACTTTGATGAAGTCTAGTTTTGATGATTATGATAATAAGCTAAGAGGAGATTATAATTTCTAATAAACACCTTTCCTCGCAAACATGCAAAACATTAAAAGATAAAGATTTACAAGACCTGTTCAAAAGAAGTTATAAATCCAAGGATATCTTCCCTCGGATACCTTTATAATCAAGGCATACGTTGGACGCTTGCAATGCAGAGAAGAAAGGCCTTAAAACTCCCAAAGAATCTATATTGGGTCAAAAGTTGAAATAAAAAAAACTTAATACTTTGAAGACACCAGTATTCCTTTCTCAGGGCATCATTTCCTCGAGGACAAGTAGGAGAATCAGTCAAAATGGACTCACAAATGACCCTATATTTTCTTTTCTACTATGCCTACCCAACCATCAAGTGAAATATCTTCAGAATTCCAATGCCTAGACTCATGGGATGTTGGTAATGGTAGATATATTAACCCAGCAGCTGACCAGCATAGCATAACCTTTTTGCAGGAACCAGGTAATCGTCTTGTCAACTTCTTTTAATCAAGCCATTTTGAGCTCATTCAAGTTTTAACTGCAGAGAAATTAGTGAAAGAAATTTAAGAAAAATTGTGGAGGACATCTTATATGAAAGGCATTGCCACTAGGATATTTTCCTCATATTTTGCCCAACTCAGTGTACCATCCAAATGAATCAAAAATTACCAAGATACATCTCCAGAGGCAATGGATCAGATTATGTACCTCCGCCTCTTTTACAATTGAATCACAATTTCTGCAAAAAGAAAGTACTCTCACAGTCTCCTTTTATGTGGCCACTAATCTACCATGTGAGGTCCCAACATGTCTTTTCTGATAAGAATAGACTATATTACCTTATGGAGAATGATAACACAAAAAAACTACTACTATGCATGCATCAAATAACAAGTTACCGCATTTCCAACGAATCAGCCCAAGTGCTGTATCTACATGTATAATGCATTAAAGACATCATTTACCCAAAATAAAATTAACTGTGAAAGGCACCACTCACATTCTGTGATTTCATTTGCTCCACTGCTTTCTCCAATTCGGATATGTGTTGACTGAGAGCCTGTACAACATATGTTTGTAAAAGTGCAAGATATGAAGGTGAGGAAACATATTGTATTCAGTATGAGTATCAGTTAAGGTCATTATTTATTTAATGAAACTCTGTGACACGAAAGATGACCTCATATCGCTGCAGTGCCCTCCAACGCTTCAATGCTCGAGCCTTTGTTGGAAGGTTTCTTGGCCTCAGGCTAATGGGCCGTCGATAATTCTTCCCACGATAGTATATGACAGCATAACCTTTTGGGACTCTTACTATGTCCACGAGTATTCCACCACTTTCATATTCCAGTAGTCTTGCTGTTTCTTCAACAAAGGCGAGGTCTTTTTGTTTTGAAATCAGCTTTACAAGTTCTCTATGCTTCCAATGCAAATGCATGTTTTCAATTACGCCATCAAAAACACCACGAATGCCTGGTAGATCACCATGCACACGTCATCAGTCATTCATTTTGATATAAACTAATATACGTAATGAAATGACAATAACTCACCAAGTGGTAAGTATGGCTTCATTCTTAATCCAACTCTACGAAACATAACTCGTTCCTCGTCAGTGATTGTTTCCTGATCATCGGGAGGACCAACAGGTAGCCAGGATTCTCTTATCTTAACTAACTCTTTCTCTGCTTTAGCATTTTTGCCCTCGCCTGTTGATGTATTCAAAAACTTTACATGAATAGATCTGATAGGAGCTGATTATAATAAGCAGACCTACATGCAACAAAACTAGACGCTAAAGCATTAAATTATAATACAAATAACTCCGCAACAATCAGAGCCAAACCATTAGCCAAGAGTGCCATCTCTCATTACGTACGTACATACATTAACAAGGTGTACTTTCTGATATGGTGGTACAAAAATATTAACAAGTGGTAAAATGATAAGAATATGTTGAAATAGTGAAATGGACATCCTTGTTCTGGATGTAATAAACCCTAGTTGGAAAAACTTAAAAGAATATAATTTATGCCTATTAGAGACAGTCATGTAATTTATTCTGAATACATAAGCACGTGAAGGCCAAAAATCTTTAAGTATGTTTAGATGAATGTTGTTATTCTTTTTTTAATATTTTCCAAGTAAGCCGTCATGCAGTGAAACCTTATCAAAATTTAACCCAAAGAATGTGTCATCAATTCCAAAATAAGATATTTGAATAGGATGCCTCAGTGCCTTTTATATGGCCAAAGGAATTCTCAAAAAGCAGACAAGTGAAACATCATTGGTTGAATATGTCTCCTTTAGCAGTGAACTTAATCTAAGTTATGGACTTCTTACTCGGTAAGTTCCTGCTTTTGAAAATTAGAAAAACTGAATAAAAAAGGTAATCTTGGTAAATGACATCTTTACCCAGACTATATGCTGCTACTTGGACAAAACAATGTTGTGCAACAGCTCCACGATTATGAACATTGTCAACTAAAAGAACTCGACATGAATATTACACCTATATAACACAAAGGGTTCAAGAATAATTCAGAATGTAAAAATTTCCCTGAGTGCTAGACATGATTTTTTAAATACCTCACAACAGGTTTTCTAATTATAACCAAACAACTCCTAGTTCAAGTGGTACGAGATAAATGAGATCCTCCCTTAGTCCCTTACATTGGAGAGGTGAGGCTACGAGTCTTGGTGGAGTAATTACTTGATCAAGTCTCAGTGGAGGCATTATCTCGTAATGGATATGACCCACTATTATTTTTTTATTTTTTTAGAAAATACAAAAAAAAGGGTATATATATAATAAAAACGATATTGCTAGAACCACTAATAAAAGAAAGCAAGTTCATAAAGGCAAAATGATGCAAGTGATTCTGTAGTCTAAACTTCATGCTTTTATTAGGACAATAAATTAAAAAGACATGCTTACGATGAATAGTTTATGTTCAAGCCGCTTAACAACCCTGTTTGTCTTTGATCTAGACACTTCTTCAATCATCTTCTCTTGTTCTTCAGCAGATATTTCTCTTCCCCACTGGGCCTGAGCCTCGTAAAACTCAGCCAAAGTACCTGCAAGTGCTTGTCCCTGTTCACCAATTGGAGCTGTTTCTGCTGCTCCTGTCCTCACTTTATCTTCAACATCTGGTATCTGTTTTGAAGGTTCTTGACTTTCAGCTAAACCATTGACAGAGGCTGCTTCCACTACTCCCCTGCGGACTCTCTCTTCAACATCTTGTATTTCTTTTGCTACTTCTTGTCTCTCAGCTAAAGCAACAGCCACACTTTTTGGAACAAAATCTTTTCCCCGATATATGACAATATAATATTTGTTTCTGAGTAGTAATACACCTCCTGTTAGTTTCTGTGATATGGTTCAGGTGTTAGAATCAGATCTTTTTCATTGTTCAAATTTCAGAGGGGACAAATTCTTCTGTAATGTCAGGTATATACCCCACAAGTTTAACCATGTTCAAGTAACTGAGATATTGCACCAAATGATCATATACCATTAATTTTAGCATACCAATGTCATAACATCACCAGAAATTTTACCCAAGTAAATTCATAAACCACAAACAAAACTCAATGAAGTGCCAAAATCTTTTACGGCTCAATCAAAATGGAAGGTCAACAAATACTCGACATTTCAATGAAGTGCCAACAAAAGCCATAACTTGTTTGAGTACAAGTTATATTTGAAATCAATATCCATACGAATCCCAAATGGGCACATCAATATACACCATCACACCTGGGGCAACCAACTAGTCTGGTAATACAAAAAAGACTTTACCAAAGAGAATATGCATTGGATGACCAAATGTTCACAACCTCAGAACTAGATTAGAACATCATAGAAAAACTTGGGCAAAGGATTTCACATGGTCTCCATTCTTTGAATGTTTCAACCATATACACAGCTTCCAACCAAGCTACATGATCTGTGATGTATCATACTTGTAGGGTCTAAGAAGGTTTAAAAATGACAATATTACCCATACCCCTAGGCTATGTTTGTTTACAAGGATTACACTTGAGATAGGATTATTAATCCCAAGTGCGTTGTCTGTTTTTAAATTTGAGTTTGAGACTATTAGTCCAGGGACTATTAAATAGCTTAATAAGAGGGATTATTTAATACAATATTCTATCAGGTATTATAATCCTACCATTGGGACTAAAAATCTCTAGACAAACAAAATTAACCTGAACATTTTTCTAAAATGACCATGATATCCTATTTTATCCATTTATCAGTCTGAAAATATGATCTCCTCTCCTCGTCTCAGTCTGATATTCTATTTCTCTTGTATGTTACTTTATATCAGCTTTTCTTTCCTAAGCAGTTCAACAGCTCCAAAAACCTTTATTCTACTAAAAATTAGATGTAAATTAAACATTCTACTTTAAGAGGAAGTATATGCTTTTTGAAAAAGTAACTTTGACTAAGAAATAAAGAGAAGGGTCAAAAAAAGAGAAAAATAAATTATTGTGTGGGAAATATGCAGCTTACCTTTATCTCCTCAGCCATTAATAAGTTGTTAGTATTCTGGATTCCACGTTTCACAGCAATTTTCACAACTAGGCTTTTCTCCCAAAGCTTAATTATTGCTGCAGCCAATCCCTGGTGATTCCTATTTCTCCCTTTGTGAAGAAATTGATTACAAAATCAATGCCAGAAATAGTAATGGCAAACCAAATAAATTATGTATGGAAGGTGAATAATACCAAGAGCAAAATGACATGGAAGTGATTTAGCAAGTTTTCGTAAATTAGTCATCTCCGCATTTGTTAGGCGAGGTCGCATTCCAGTTGGAAGAAGCCTAAAAGGTGTCTTGTAGCCAGGAATTTTCTGAGGGAGCAAATCAGCATCTACGGGAAGTATCCCTGTACCCCACCAATCATCAAACCGCGGACCTAAACCATCTAGCAGGCTATTGAACTCAGCTTCCTCTTCAGTCATGCTTTCAACGCGGCTTGAAACAACTGGTTTGCTATTTGTCGGAACAGAACTATCATCAACGCCAGTAGCTGTTACTAGATTGTGAGAAGAGGTGACATCTGAGACAAAAAGGGTATCACCTTCTCTATCAGTTGGTTGAGGTCGTGAAGAAGGTCCTGCATAATTACTTCCTCGGAATACCATCATAACACTTCCAGACCTCCATATGACTAATCCTCCTGTTCTTCTCTGACCATTATCACATACAGTTTACAGAAAGTTCAGTTTTTTTGTTTAAAACTAAAAAAATACCGCAATTAACTAAAACAAAATAAAGACCAATGAAAACTACTGAAAGTTGAGACACTTTTATCAAACTATGTAATAGCATATAAAAGCAATATGTAAATCAAATGGAATTATTCACAACACTGATATTTTTTACTCAAACATTCCATATAATAAACCTCAACAAAATTCACAAACCTCAACAATCTCATGTGCAGTTCTCATGTCACGGGCCAATGTCTCGTGAAACTTAAGCCTAACCACCTCCGATTTCCTCCACTGATCATGAATCTTCTCAAGAACCACCGCAGTGACACCCGCCTTGGCCACACTAATCCTCTCCCTAATAGTCATCCCCAGCCTCCGCAACCTCCTTAACTCCTCATCCTCAATTGTCAACTCTGCCAATGTGGGCGCTTTCACGGCCTTTTTCCTCGCCCCTCTTCCCCCCTCCTCCACCTCCACCTCCTCTCTCTCCCACGGCAACACCGTGCCATCCTCGTCATCCTCAACTAAAATCGTGTCCGGCCGAACCCAGTCTCTCCTCAACAAATCCCCCAATCTCTCCTCCCCAGTAACCTGCATTGGCCCATCTTCTCCCTCCTCTTCCTCGCCCTCATCATCAGAACCCAACCCCAAATTTCGCAACCGGAGCACAATTCTCTCAATTGCAGTAGTTCTTCCGCTACTATTACTATCAAGATTCCGACTTTCCGATTGTTTAATAGGTTTTGAGGGCTTAGAGTTTGATTGGGTTAAAGGGTTTGGCGAGGGCCATTTGTTGAGCCAAGGGGCTGAAGGGGAGGAGGAGTTTGATGGGTTATTTGTAGAGTTTGGGTTTTGCTTGGGTTTGGGGGTTTTAGGGGTGCTGGTACGGAGGGAGGAGAAGGGTTTAAGGATGAGGAGAGAGGAGAGTTTACTGGAAGGAGAGAAGAAGATGGGATGAGAGGTGAGTGAAATTGTATTGCGTAAAGGCAGTCCTGGTAGTCTCATTGTTGATACGCTCATCTCCCTTTGAATTATAGTATAGTAGCTTAATTCAGTCCTCCATACTGTGTGTTTGTGTATGTTTCAGTTTGGGGGAGACGAGAGGATAATGATGATGATAAGATTTTAGTATTAAAAAATGGGCAAAGGTACAAAAAAATTTCTGATGTTTATAGCGTATGTTCTATTTTCACCATAAACTAATTTTTTTTCAAAAGTACCCTTAACGTTACAAAATTCAGCCCAATTATGTCCCTCCTGTTAACAGACTTGTCACCGAGACAAACGGAGCAGACACGTGGACAAAATTTGCTGACGGAGCAAAAAAAAAATTCTCTTTCTTCTCTCTCTTTCCTCTTCCTTTCTTCTCCTTTTTTTTTCTCTGTCTCTCCTTTCTTCTTCCTCTGTGTATAACCTCTTAGCGGAGATGCGAGGAGCTGGATTTAGACCTCAGTGTATAAGCTTCTCTGTTCTTATTGCAAGTTATTCCCATTGGGGTAGGCTTTACGATGCACGGTGGATGTCTACCAAGAAATGGCGAAGCGGGGTTTAAACCAAATGAAGTTATTTTTGGGTCTATAATCGATGGATTTGCAGAGTCTGGGAAACTTGAAGAAGCTCTTCACTATTTCCATGTAATGGGAGAATCTGGGGTTTTTGTAAGACCCCAGCTTTTATAAATAAAGATGAATTTTCTATAAATATTATTTTTGAATATTATAGAATAAATTTGATATAATGTTATAGTTGTGGGTAATATATATAAATTTTGCAAAGTATGCAAGTGGTTATATTATTCGATTGGTGGGAGAATATTAGGTTTAGCGAGGAATATTAAATACAACTACTCAATCATTGGTGGACCCCAAAATGTAATTATTATTGGGATCGAGAAAACACAAAAATATTTTATTGAAATAACGCGGAAGTTTCTGGTTGATCTTGTTGAACTACTTTCGGTAGTAAAAATACGATGTCGTGTGGTTGCGTAGTAGACACTTGCGGTATTGATTATTGATGATTATGTGAAGTTTCACCGGTTTGATTCCATTATCACGATTAATAATATGAATTATTATAGCGATAATGACGTTTTGTTTTATTCGTATTATTAACGTAATAAAAGCGAAACATCTTTATATATAAAGCAGAATACTTTATTAAAGTTATTACATAAATAAAATATATTATATTTTATTATGATAGTGTTGCGTAGTGTTTGCCAGTAGTAAAATATTTTTATATAAATAGAATATATTATATTTTATTTAAAAGATTTTGCTTTAAATATGGGAAGTCGATTAAAAGTAAATCAATCTGGACTGCTCATGGATTAATTACTACGCATTCTATTTTCACATAAATAAAGCTCATTCCTTCATTATTTTCTTACGAATTCATTTAAACTCTGTAGAGAAAGCTATAGAGAAAGAAGAAAAGTATTCTCGCTACTTCACTTTGCCAATATTGGTTCTTTACAAGGTAGGGAATATTATTTGTTGTCTTTCGTAAAGGGTGGTGTTATTCTTTCTTATTCATGAAGAGGCTGTTGTTATTCCATCGCTTATTATTATTACATTGGAATAACTCTTTGTATCGTGGTTTACCCTATACTTGGTAACATTCTTCTATTATTCATTGGAACATCACATGCATGTGTTTTAGGACTGGTTAAAATCTTTATTATTATTACATTGGAACATCACATGCGTGTGTTTTACAGGACTGGTTAAAATCTTTATTATTACATTGGAACATCTTATGCGTGTGTTTTACAGGACTGGTTAAAATCTTTATCATTTTGTTGGAATATCCTATCGTGTGTTTTACCGGATCCTGGTTCCATCTTTATTATTCGTTGGAACATCCGCTCGGATTGTGAATTTCACCCGACCAGTTAAGTTATTATTATTATTACTGTTGGAATAACTGCATACATGCGCCAATCTGCGCATTTATGGTGATTTCTTTTGTTATTCCATTCTTTATTATACCTGGGTTAGTTAAAACTTTGACTTTATACTCCATGAAATTAGTAGAATATCCTCGATATTTGCGTTTCATCCGAGATCTTTTCATGGAAATATTCTACGATCATTCTTGAATTTTCTCTACAAAAGCAATGATCGTGTTGACAATTTGGACGTTAATAATTCACGGATAAAATAATTCTTGAACTTGTTTTATTGAATTCTTATATCATTGTCATCATCCTCATGTTTATATTTTTTTTTTAAAGTCATACGTGGCATGTAGTGCGTAGATGGACTTGGTATGATTATAATGCACCGAGAGACTATTGGTGTAATCATAATAGTAATGTTACAAATGATGTGGTAAAAATCCTCGATTGGTAGTAGTGCATTGATGGACGATTGTTGGCGTGATCATGACCATTAATGAATACACAACTATTCTTGGCCGTAGTCATGAATAATTGTGGTCGCGTGATCTTAAAGAATATCCTGGCCGTAGTAATGGGGATGATTCGATGATGTGGATTATTTATTAAAGTCGAGTCTCAATATATATGATGATGAAAAACCTTTTAAATCATAAAAGATAGTAGATTTTATTTTCTACTTGACTCTTTTATTGGATTGCTTGTTCATTACTTGATTAAACTTGATGTTTATTATATTTTATCGGTTTAACTTAATTGAAGGCTAATGATCATTTATTACTGCATTATCTTAGTCATAATATTTCTTCTTGGGCTAGTTGAGCTCATCATTTCTTTCACTTTGCATTCTTCTTGAAATGAGAACATAAATTTGGAGACGAGTTGGGGAGCGGAGTAATGGTTCGAGAGGATAGCATTAGTAGTCCTCACTATTACGTGAAATAGTGTGATAATAATTATAATGAGGACTCCTTTTGAGTTTGTATAATATCTAGTAGATAATATTTGTATTCAAACTCACGGTTTATGTCGTATTATACCACAGACGATTATATTAGTAAGTTGTATTTAAATTACATACCATGTATCCGACTACCCAAGATGGGTGATGTATACCTAATTTTGGGGCGTCACGGTTAGTATCGAGCTTAGGGATATGATCCTGGCTAAGATGTGAGAATAGTATTAGGAGGGAGGCGGGGAATACCTTCGTTAGTATGACCTACTAAGTTTATGTCTTTATTTTATTGGCCGGTCGAGAATATAGGGATAATGTGTTACATGTCGATTAACCTTTTGTTTTGTGGCGATGTCACGAAAATGACATCCGAGAATGTTGAGAATAAGATGGAGACCTGAGCGATCGTTGATTATGGCATATCAATAATCGAGGATAATGTGCATCGGAAGGCGACAATCCTCACGTAAAACAACAACAACGACCAAATGATGAATGATCAAATGTTCGGAGGCTTTATGCAATTTATGCAACAAAGAATGTGAGAGCGACTCACATCCAAAACGTAGGTGGAAACATCGAAAACTCGAGGCGGTCACCATTAAACAATTCAATTTGGGACCACCGGAGTTTAAGGGAGAGCAAAAACCACTGGCGGAAGCATGGATAAAGCAGATTACCAAGATATTTGATGTCTTGGGATGCTCCAGGAGAGCAAAAGGTTCTCTTTTCTTCACGCCTTTATGTTACGCAGAGTGATTCATTGGTGGGAATCGTAAAAAAAGCGTACTCAACCTGTCAGATCTTGAAGATATCTTGGGAGAAGTTCGGGAGTACATTCAACGACAAATACTTTCCACGAAAGTATTCGCCATACATGAAGGAGGTGGAGTTTATCAAGTTGGAACAAAACAATATGACCGTATCGCAATACGAGGCAAAATTTACGGAGTTATCACGATTTGCGTCCCACTTGGTGGATAATGAAGAAAGAATGGCGCGAATATTTTTAAGAGGTTTGAAGTCGGAGATACGTCAACATCTTATTTCTCATAAACTGTGTTTGTGACGCCCCCAAAATAGGTCCATTCCATCCAACCCATTCTGAGTCACCAAATACATGGTACAGAAATAACTACAACTTTATTATTACAACATATAAACTGTGAGTTTAAATATAAATATTGTCATCTAGACAATATCCACACGCAAATAAATCCCCATCATAATTATTTATACATTATTTTACAAAAATGGTGAGGACTACTAAACAACTCTCTCTAGAACCTTCATTCCATACCCCGACTACTCGCTACATTCTCGCCTCACGAGAAGAAAAATGGAACAACAAGGAAAAGGGTGAGCTCAACTAGCCCGATAAAGAATATTATGACTAAGATAATATACAACAAATTATCGTTAGTCTTCAACGAGGAAAAAATCTAATAGAATCTGATAGATAAATGACGGGTTTTAAATCAATCTTAATGAAATAATAATTCATTAGAAGAGTTAAGTAGAGAATGCAAACTACTATCTTCTATATATATGAATTTAAAAGTTCATCGTCGATATTTTATCCCTGTAACATCAATCAACATATATATACGGAATCAAATATTCATCTTGCACTTACACAGGCCAAAGATATTAATCGATCGGTCGTGTTCATCTCAACACTGTTCATCTTTGCACTACGGGCCAAAGATATTCATCAAGAAATCATTCATCTTTGCACTTCTGGGCCAAAGATATTGATAATATCATCATTTAGGGTGAGGATGATGAAAAATATTTTAAAGGAAGCGAATCCAAATTGAAACAAAAGAACAAATATTAAGGATTCAGTATTTTAAACAATCAAGTTCAAAAATACTTCATAAATAATCATCTTTGAAGTAAAATTCAAGAATGATCAAAACATGGATACAATCAAAAGCTAGTATCCATAATAGATATTTTAGACGAAAAGAAGAAATTTTATTTTTCGATTGAATAGTCTCAGATTCGTGAATAGTCTTAGTATCGTGAATAAGTAACTCAGACACCAAAAGATAGAAATTTCAAAAAAAAACATCTTCACGCTTCATGAATAGTACTCGTGAATAGTAACTTCGTGAATAGTAACTTCATGAATAGTAACTCGTGAATAAGTAACTTCATGAATAGTAACTTCATGAATAGTAACCCAGAGCATGAAAAAGTTCTAAATTTGATAAAAAGTTCAACCAATATTTCGAAGATAATGATATTGAAGAAATAATATCATTTGAGAAGAATATAACATCCCTTACCTCTCGAAAGAGATCTTAGTTTAAAACCTTTGGATATAAAGGCTACTGAACTTGAACTTACAGTATAGCAATACTCAAAGTATACTCAAAATACTCACAAGAATACTCGATAATATAGAGAGAAAACTTGAGTTTACGGTGTGATTTTCAATTCTAACCTAAGCACCTATTTATAAGAAATTCTTAGAACACCAAAAGCAGAAAATTTAATAAATTAATAATAAATTTCCTACACATGTCTAGAATCTGATTTCAGCCATCAAACACATGCCACATTCTAGAAAAAGTAAGAAAAATGTTTTCTAATTTTAAATATTTTAAACTTCCAAAAATCAATTATTTTGAGAGCTTGAACTTCAATAATTCATAATAAATAGCCCTTTCATCGAGAAAATTGAATCTCGGGAGTTTTATAGGAAATTCAATTCTCTACAACTTTGCGAAGAAAGTTTTTCCAAATTCCAAATAGAAATCGAAAGAAATCCACAAGCAGGCGATTTTACATTTATAATCAAATTTCGATCGATAAATGGGGTCCCACAGACATGTTTAACATGTTTTAAACATTTATTGCAACAAAAATACTCTTCCTCCTCGTATACTCATATATCCCACATTCGTTGTAAAAAATATCACCATTATTATATTATTAAAATATAATAATACCTTTAAATAAATTATCTTATTAGAAAAGATAAAAGTTTAATTTTCAACAATTGTCACATTAAAAATTTTCTCCATCTATATCCATATAAAATCAATATTTTCCTCATCATATGAATCAATAATTAATTATTCACAAATAATATTCTGAGAATCACAATATTGACAATTGAGGCGGTTCAGGAAAGAGGGGCTTTCAATAAGAATTTCTCCTTCTTGGCAGCAATTAGGTGACCAAACCTCTCCTTGATGCAGAACTTTCTAGACATTGCCAATAATGTTATCTAATAATATTATTAGGATAATATGAATTATTGCTTCGATAATGAAAAATCTTGTGTAATGACAATTATCAAAAACAAAGAATATAAAATATCAACGCAAAGAATTATTAAATCAATAAAATCTTGAGCGAGTAATTATCTGTAACCATTATTGAGTAGTGCATTCTTACGTAAGAATCAATAATTGGTGCAATCTGGTGTCTTCTTGTGTTTTAACCACCCGAGTATTCCAACAAAGATTACTTCAGAATAACTACGTAGTAATTTATAAACAACTTATATTTGTCGTTTTCTTCATCCAATCGCTTCAAGTTATGGGCCCACACAAGGTTGCTTGGCCGTAAATGCGAATATTCCCCGACAATGAAGAATATTCCACGACCAAACGAATATTCTCGACAATAATGAATATTTTATAACAACTTGCTTATTATTGAAATATTTACGTATTTTACCCATAACTAACCACATTAATCAAATCAACCCTTACTATTTCAAAATAATAAATAGAGGAAAATAAATTTCATTTATTAATAATTTGGGGTTTCAACCTCCCTCCTTATGAAATTTCGTCCTCGAAATTGACGTACGTACACTGGTGTTTGAAAAGATGAGAATACCTCGCTTTCATTTCCATTTCCAACTCCCGGTCATTTCCTCAATAGCATGGTTTCTCCACAAAACTTTAACTTATGGTATAACCCCCAGACATAGGACATGTTCTTTCCTATCCAAAATCTTGACAGTACCTCTTCATACGTTAAGTCTTGGCTATCTCGTCCGGTTCTAACTTCAATGACGTGGTTGGGTCATCCACATATTTACGTAACATCGACACGTGAAAAGCGTTATGAACACGCAGCGTCATACTTGGCGGTAAAAGCGAGTCTATAGGCACAGTTCTATTCGATCGAGAATTTCAAATGGATTATTAAATCGAAGGTTTGAGCTTTCCTCACCTCACCGATTTTTGCTTTTGAAATAACAACTTCTTGCACCTCCTTCTTCAAATTCATCACTCCATTGTGTAGTTTGAGCGACTTTAACTTTATCGATTAAAGTCGATTATACTCAGTATATCATCACGTGGGTACTGAGTTTTCTTCTCCATCTCTATTATTTGTAAATTATACGAAATGAGTCTTTGACAATATCGTACTCGTGCTCAGTATCACGATCTTCTACTCAACACGTCATTCCTACCACGTTTGTGATGCCCCCAAAATAGGTATACATCACCCATTCGAGTCACAATCGATACATAGATGTAAGTAAACAACTACAATTGTATTATTATTACAACAAGAAAGCTGTGAGTTTGAATACAAATATTATCTTCTGCATAATATCTATACTCAAATAAATCCTCATTGTAAGACCCCAACTTATTATTAATGAAATTTAATTTTCTCTATTTATTATTTTGAAATAGTAAGGGTTGATTTGATTAATGTGGATAGTTAGGGGTAAGATCTGTGAAATATTTCAAAATAAGCGAAGTGGTTATAAAATATTCATTGTTGCCGGAGAATATTCGTTTGGTCGTGGAATATTAAATCTTGTCGGAGAATATTAAATGACGACAAATACTTGACCATGTGTGGGCCCATGTGAAAGCGATTGGATGAAGAAAGCGACAAATATAAGTTGTTTATAAAATTACAGTAGTAGTTATTGCAGATTATCTTTGTTGGAATACTAAATTGGTTAAAAACAAGAAGAAGCACGCAGTATTGCACCAATTATTGATTCTTACGTAAGAATGCACTACTCAATAATGGTTAAAGTAATTCTTTATTCGATATTTTATTGAGTTAATAATTTCTTTGCGTTGATATTTTATATTCTTTGTTGTTTGATAATTGTCATTACACGATATTTTCATTATCGAAACAATAATTCATATTATCTGAATAATATTATTAGATAACATTATTGGCAATGTCTAGAAAGTTACATCTAAGGAGAGGTTTGGTCACCTAATGCGCTTGCCAAGAGAAGAAATTCTTATTGGAAAGCCCCTCTCTCTCGGAGCGCACGGTTGTCGATATTGTGATTACGTAATATTATTTGTGAATAATTAATTATTGATTCATATGATGAGAAAATATTGATTTTATGTGGATATAGATGGAGAAAATTTTATTGTGACAATTGTTGAAAATTGATATTTTATCTCTTTTTACGATAAAATAATTCATTTAAATATATTATTATATGTTAATAATATAATAATGGTGATATTTTTACAACGAATGTGGGATATATGAGTATACGAGGAGGAAGAGTATTTTTGTTGCAATAAATGTTTAAAACATGTTAAACATGTAAATTGGACCCCATTTATTGACTAAAATTTGATTATAGCACGTAAAATCGCGCAGTTTATGGATTTCAGTCAATTTCTATTTGGAATTTGGAAAAACTTTCTTCTGCAAAGTTGTAGAGAATTGAATTTCCTATAAAAACTCGCGAGATTCAAATTTTCTGATGAAAAGGCTATTTATTATGAATTATTGAAGTTCCAAAGCTCCGAAATAATTGATTTTTGGAAGTTTAAAATATTTAAAATTAGAAAAACGTTTTTTTCTTACTTTTCTAGAATGTGACATGTGTTTGATGGCTGAAA
Organism: Panax quinquefolius; assembly: GCA_020205615.1. Classification (NCBI taxonomy): domain Eukaryota; kingdom Viridiplantae; phylum Streptophyta; class Magnoliopsida; order Apiales; family Araliaceae; genus Panax; species Panax quinquefolius. The sequence continues at coordinate 112,430 of JAINUW010000646.1, forward strand.
TCAGATTCTAGGCATGTGTAGGAAATTTATTATTAATTTATTAAATTTTCGCTTTTGGTGTTCTAGCAATTTCTTATAAATAGGGTCTTGGGTCGTAATTGAAAATCAATTTAAATGAAGTTTTTCTCTCTATATTATCGGCGTATTCTTGTGAGTATTTTGAGTATACTTTGAGTATTGCTATACGGTGCAAGTCCAAGTCATGCTTTATATCCAGGTGTTTCAAATTTAGAAGATCGATCTTTCGAGGTAAGGGATGTTATTTTCTTCCCAAATGATATTATTTCTTCAATATCATTATCTTTGAAATATTGGTTGGAACTTTTTATCAAATTTGAAACTTTTTCATGTGGGAGTTCTTATTCATTCAGATTCTTATTCATGAGTTCTTATTCACGAGTTCTTATTCAAAAGTCTTATTCACGTAAGCGTGAAAATGTTTTTGTGGAATTTCTATCTTTTGGTGTCGAGATACTATTCACGATATCTGACTATTCACCAAAAATAAAATTTCTTCTTTTTTGTCCAAAATATCTATTCGGATACTAGCTTTGATTGTATCCATGTTTTGATCATTCTTGAATTTTACACCACTATGATTATTTTTGAGGTATTTTTGAACATGGATAAAACAAATACTGAATCCTTAATCCTTAATCCTTGTCATTTTGTTTCTTTGGATTCGTCTCTCTTTAAAAATATTTTTCATCATCCTCGATCTTAAATGATGATATTATTGAATATCTTTGGCACATGTAGTAAAAGATGAATGATTTTTCGAAGAATATCTTTGGGTCGTAGTCTGCAAAGATGAGCAGTGTTTAGATGAACATGACTAATGATGAATATCTTTGGCTCAGTAGTGCAAAGATGAATATTTGATTCAGGATGTATATTGATTGATGTTACTGAGGGATAAATGATAGACGATGAACTTTTAAATTCATAAATAGAAGATAGTAGTTTGCATTCTCTACTTAACTCTTCTAATGAATTATTATTTCATTGCGAATATTGATTTAAAATTTGTTGTCTATTGTATTCTATTAGATTTTTCCCTGTGAAGACTAACGATAATTTGTTGTATATTATCTTAGTCATAATATTCTTTCTTGAGCTAGTTGAGCTCACCCTTTTTCTTTTTGTTCCATTTTTCTTCTCGGGAGGCGAGAATATAAAAGCGAATGCAGTCGGCTGTATGGAATGAAGGTTTTAGAAAGAATTGTTTAGTAGTCCTCACCATTTTTGTAAAATAATGTATCAATAAATGTGATGAGGATTTATTTGAGTATAGATATTATGCAGAAGATAATATTTGTATTCAAACTCACAGTTTTATTGTTGTAATAATAAAGTTATAGTTGTTTACATCGTGTATTGACAACTTCGAGAATAGGTGATGTATACCTATTTTGGGGGCGTCACAGTTAGTATCGAGCTTAGGGATATGATCTCTGGCGGAGATCGGGAATAGAACTAGGAGGGAGGCGAGTAAATCCTTCGCATATTAGTGTGTCCTACTAAGCTTATTTTTTAGTTAGTCAATATATAAGGATATTATGTGATATATTGATTTCCTTAATTAACCCTTGTTTTATAGTGATATTTGAGAATGTCATTGAGAATATTAACAATGGAAATGAGGACAGAGTGGAGGCGCGCTGTACTCACCAACGAGGAGAAGCGTAACAGGTGGCAATGTTCTCTCCTGTGAACCCATGAGCGAGATGATGAGCGAGGGATGTTTAGAAGCTTTTTGCGATTCATGCAAAAATCGAACGAGGAGACTCGTGTTCAAAATATAGGAGAAATGATAGCGATTCACGGGTTATCGCAACCAAGCGATTCAAAGAGTTGGGACCACTTTGGAATTTAAAGGAAAGCCAGGATCCGATCATATGGCGAAAACATGGGTCAAACAAATTACCAAGATATTCGATGTCTTGGGTGTTAGGTAGAATAAATTAAATAGCTTAATATTTATTATTTAATATTTTAGAAATATTAAATATAAATTAATAAGAGGAGTCTTATTAATATTATTACAATTATTATTATTTTAATTTCTAAAGAGTTTAGGAATTAATTTAATATAAGTACTCTCATTTATTCTAATTGGATTAGGAAGGAAAATTTGTTAAAGGAGTTTAATTAATTATCCCTAATAAGATTAGGGAGCTTAATTAATTAAAACCCAATTCCTTAATTGTTAAGGTGGGTTGCCCACATTTTATAAATAAGAGAGTCTTATTATGGGTGGTATGGGTTGTTGACTTTAACAAAGTACGTAATAATTCCAAGTTGTTGGGAGTATGCCTTTTCTATAGAGATAGAAAACTAGGGTTAGCCATAACACCCATCTTCTTGAATTTTCTTCTTCCTTGGTGGATCACCCCAGAGGCCAAACATTTGGGTGGCTAACGTTGATCAAAGGAAGGAACCAAACCCGGTGGATTCAAGATTGAATGCGAAAGGATTTGGAGGTGAACTTGTACTGAGGAAGCTTCGATCTTGAGGGTATGATTTATTCTTTATCTTTTCGTTTAATTAATAATTATGCATAAAGGGTGATCCGGGTGTATGGTTTGTAAATAATTTTAAACTCTGATTTTTACACGCTTCCGCATTTTTGCAATTTTGATTGCTTTATGAATATTACAAACCTAACAGTGGTATCAAAGCCAAACCTTTATGCAAATTATTAATTGTTTTAATTTGATATTATATTGATATGTGTTTAGAACAATTTAATTGGGCATAATTTAATTGTATAAAATTAAAAAAAAAAAAATCAAATTCACGATTTTCATGAAAATCGGAATTGGCCACGTGCTTCCTTTTATTTAAGATTACGGAAATCAAAGAAAAAGGAGGTGCCGTTTTATACTAATCCGTGGCCAAGATTTTGTTGAAAGAAGAAGTATCAATATATATAATATATTTAATGATTCTTGCTAATATATAACATATATATATAAGTGACACGGATTTCAAGGCAAAGAGAAATTAAAAAAACAAAACAAAACGGCAAAAGACGTCATTTTTTGAAAGCGAGAGTCACGTTTTTTTTTTGTTGAAAAGTAAATCACGCAGTTTTTGTTATATATATATATATATATATATATATATATATATATATATATTTTACTGTTATATATATATATATATATAATATATTATGAATATATATATATATATATTAATTTACGAATATATATATGCATATATATATTCTTAATTATTATATAAATAAAATAAAAGTTTATTTTAATATTAAAATATAAAATTTTATTTTAATTTTAAATAATTTTATAATTAAAAATAAAAGGTTTATTTTAATCTTAAAATAAAAGGTTTATTTTAATATTAAAATAAAAGATTTATTTTAATTTTAAAATTAATTTCATGCTAACTAATTAGAGTTGGAATTGGATTCCATGCTAACTAATTGGTGTTGAAATTGGATTCTATTTTTTCCTTAAATAAAGGAGTTTGTTTAGATATGAAATAAGATTTCATATTATTCAAAATAAAAGAGTTTATTTGTGAATAGGAAAGAGAATCCTAATTTCCTTAAATAAAGGAGTTTATTTAAATATGAAATAAGATTTCATATTATTCAAAATAAAGGAGTTTATTTGTGAATAGGAAAAAGAAATATCATCCGTGTTTCCTTTAATAAATTTTTTTTTTTACATGGAATTGGATTCCATAATTAATTAAAATAAAAGAGTTTATTTTAATTAAAGATTATTTTTATTACTTGGAATTGGATTCCATAATTAATTAAAATAAAGGAGTTTATTTTGATTAAATATTTTGATTAAAATAAAATAGTTTATTTTATTCAAAATAGGATAAATTAAAATAAAATAGTTTTATTTTGATTTAAATTTGGATTAAAATAAAGGAGTTTATTTTGATTCAAAAATAGATTTTATACTTAACTAAATTTGCCAATTAAATGATATCAATATATATATTAAATGTTTATTATTCATAAGATGAATGTTATTTATTGATGCGTATGATGATGTGTATGATAATAAATGGGATTGATTATGGACTATTGACCAATATGATTGGATTTTATTTTAGTTGGATGCGTGAATGTATGGGTTTTATTAAATGGAATTCTGCGTGACTCGCCTTCTCTAATTTTTTCTTAATGTAAATTCTATCTCCTCTATGTACTTCCCTCGATCAGCGATCAAGGTTTCTATTTATTTTAAAATAGTTATGTAATAGGAATAGTTAGAATTAAATTTTGAAAAATTGGAGATCAAGGAGCAAAGAGAGGCGCTTGAAGACCAGTCAGAATAATGGGCAGGGGTTTAAATGTAATAGTTATATTTAAATATTATTTCTTGCACCCTAGGGTTTGACCTTTTGGTTCACTTGGTGGCTCTAGTGAACCAAACTAGAATAAAAGTCCATAATCAATCGGGTAGAATATAGTATTCTATATATGCATGCGCTTTATACTATATATATTATATATTATGCAAACATGCTTCGCATGTTCATTAATATAATAGCGTATTTTATATATATATATAAATGCTTGCTAAACAAGATGAGACAAATTAATAACAAACCCCTCATTTTTTTATATTAAGTCCTAAGTGTTCAAAGATATTTGGAATATCGAGCGTCGCCTTTCTAGCATGATAAAATTAATAGAGTATTAAATATTTAATATGAGTTTGTTGTGTCACCACAAGGCAAGTATTAAGTATTTAAGATGTTAATTTATCACATTTGATGCTTATAAAGAAAATTGAACAATATTGTTTTGTTGTGTCACCACAAGGATGATATTTTCTTTTTGAATATATGGAGTGCTAGGTCGGACTTAACTTGGATAATTTTGATTCGGATGTGCCACCACTTGATCGAAAAAAAAATCGAGAGAGGCAAAATACAAGGAGTTGCATAGTTGATGTAATTGATAAAAAGTTGTCTACCTATTTATTTATATATAGTTTGTTGTGTCACCACAAGGCTATATACATTTGAAATGGGATCCTTATTCTCACTAGCAAATCTTTAATTAGATTTTCTAAGAACTATATAAGTGAGGTAATATAGTTTGAAGAAAATAGTGGGAGATACCAATTTAAAACAAGACCTAAATTATTTTGGTAATTAATAAAAGAATGTATGTTAAAATGTTGTTAATTACAAATTCATTTACAGAATTTTGCAATGTCTAAAATTACTATCACTGCGAAGCATATTAGATGCTAAATTAACCAGACCGAATTAAACAGATTGGTTAAGGAAATTGAGAATAGTTCTCACGGCTAAAAGGCTATCTTATATCCTTAATATGCCTATCCCTGCAATGGTTGCAGATAATGCCTCTGAGGAAGAGATTGCTACTTTTAGAAAGTGGCAAGATGATGCACAGTTGGCTCAATGCATCATGCTCGCATCCATGAAGTGCTTGAGCTTGACGTCGGCGTGAAACTATGGATCTTTCTACTTATATTCCGCACATCAAGTATTTGATGGTGAGGAAAATGGGGCCCGATAGATATCGGATATCTAAAGAGCTCTTCCGATCTAGAATGGCCAATGGCACTATAATACTGCATAAAAAGTTCTTAACATAATCAATTTGATTGATCAATTAGACAACTGGTTTTTCATGGATGGAGAGTTGAGCAAGATTTGATCTTGCACTCACTCCCGGACTCCTTTCACAATTGTTGTGAATTTTTCATATGAACAAGCTAGATATCGACCTCGTTGATTTGCTTAACATGTTGAAAAATGTTGAGAGTCACTTTCAACCAAGAAAGACCAAGTCTTCTTGGTAGGGGCCAAAGGATCTTACGAAAGAAGAAGCGATTCAAAGAAGCTAAATAGAAAGGCATAAACAAAGGATAATAAGAATAAAAGCGATATGGATAGCAAAGGAGTTTGCTTCCACTACAATAAGCCTGGACCTTTGGAAAGAAAGCATGAGAAGCATCTTGCAGAGGCTAACAAAAGAAGCTTAGTGAAGTTTGGCCATAATACGCTTTTTTTGTTCATGATTGAAATAAATTTTCTTTAAGTCGAGGTTCTACTTGGGTATTGGATCTGAGCTTTGGTTATCATAAATATGGATTTATGAAGGGACCAAGCAGAAGTAGAAAGCTAAACAAATATAAGTAATCCTATGTGCGGGAAATGTAGCAAAGGTTGTCATATTAGCCATAGAAACTTATAGTTTAGCAATCCCTACGGGCAAATCTATTAAGTCAATAAGTTGTTATTGTATTTCAGTTCTTGTAATAAATATTATTTCTATTTTGTTGTTGGACAATAAAATTTTTGGTATTATAATTAAGAACAATTGTTGTTCTATTTATAATAATAATGTTTTGTATAGAACTGGAATATTACTTAATAAATTTTGTATACTTGACTTACGTGAAAAATAATTTTGCAAATTGAAGAAACTAGTACAAGAAAAGGAGATGATCATTCAAAGAGTTGAATGTGTGTATTTCTTTGAAATCAAGTGTGAATTATTTGAAAGGTTCAAAGAATTGAAGTGAAACAAATTGGCAAAGTATTAAGATTCTTTGATTAGATCGAGGATAAATACTTGTCTGATAAGTTTCTAGATCATCTCAAATAGTTTTTCATAATGGACACATCGATATGCAATAATTGATTAATGTATCCGAATGAAAAATCGTACCTTGTTGGACGTAGTGCGGTCCATAATGATTTTAATGACATTTCAGTATCCTTCTGGGATAATGTCCTAGAAATGGCTGCATATCTACGAAAATGGTAACTTCAAAATCCGGCCCCAAGACTCCATAAAAGTTATGGACAGGGAGGATTCCTAATCTTAAGTATGTTAAGATAAGGGGTTCCAACTTATGTGAAGAGGTTTCAAAAGGATAAGCTTGGGACAAAATTTGACATGTACAGATTTGTGGGACATCCTAAAGTAAGTTTAGGGCATATGTTCTATAATCCTACATAGAAAAAGTGTGTTTATGCGAAACACCGCGCTTCTAAGATAAAGGTGTTTATTATTGAAGGGGCTAGTGGGAGGATAATAGATCTTGAAGAGTTCAAGAACCACAAAACACTATAAGTCAAATAAGATGAACTGTAGATAGAACTATTGTACCACAACCCAAGAATCGTAAGTGCGGAATAGTACCAAAGATACCTAGGAGGTATGGATTCATCATGGATGATGATGATGAGGTACGATCATAGAAGATGATGATCCGAGTTACATACGATGAGGTAAGTGTTGTGAGACACTCGGAGAAATGGATTGAAGCAAGTTTCTCAAATAATGGAACATTCGTTTTGATGAGACAATCAAAAGAGTTTGATTTTATCAAAATAAGAATGAACCTAGTGTACAAAAGGGTCGATTGGGGCGTCGTGAAATTTCTAGTATTATATGTTGATATACTACGGATAAGGAATAACATGTCAATGCTACAATCAGTAAAGATAAAGTTGTCTAAACATTCCTCCATGAATGATTTGGGAAAAGTATCTTAATTGGGGATGCAAATCTATACAGATAGATTTAACAGGATGCTCGACTTAACCCAAGGAACGTATATTCATTTGATGCTAAAGTCGTTTAGCATGGCAAACTCCAAGAGTTGTCTCATGTTGATGAGTCATGGAGTGTATCTCTCTTAATAGTCCCCATAGACTCCAAAAAAAAGAGATCGCATGAGTGACAATCATGTATGTAATGAAATATACGAGACACGATGTTGATCGGTATATAATGCGGAGGAGATCAACGTAAGGCGGTGAAAAATATCTTAAAGTACTTAACCAAGCACTAAGGATGTGATCATATTCATGGTGGGTCTTAATTAAAACTAGAGGGCTTTCTGGACTCAAGTTTTTGAAGACAGACAAGAAACAATAGAAAATTCACTTTAAGGTAAAGTGTTACCTTGAGCGGTGGTGCGTTGAATTGGAAAGGTTCCAAACAAAGAAAGAGTTCTTTGGTTTAGTGATAAAGACAAAGTATATAGCTATAAATGAAAGTCGCAAGTTGATTGTTTGGATTAAAAGTTCATTACGAACTAGGAATAGTTCTAAGTCTCTCATCTTGGATCTAAACATGTGTTGTGGCACTTTCATTTGATTATTAGAATCATTGAAAGATGGGAAATCACTATAGAGATAGTGGACTCTCAAGAACAACATTACATATCCATTAACTAAAGCTTATCCAATGACGGGATAATCGTCACTTAGAGAAGAAAGTATGAGTTACCATGACGATTGACTTTAGTGTGCAGTGGGAGATTGAAAGTAGTATGCACACAAGCCAATCATGTTTGATGATAAAGCATATACTTTGTAACAATCTTATTCATTTATTAATAAAAAGTATTAATTTATTAAAGGCTTTTAATTATCTACATGATCTTTGTTTTATAATATGTGATAAACCCATAGTTTTAAGCAATGCTTTTAGAATAATGATGATGATCATTCTAATGAGATCTAAATTCTTAGAAAGCTTAAAACTAAAATAGTTCCCAATCATTGGATTACTAAATTGGGGATTAGTGAATCCAGGATAGATTGAGTACATCGTTCTTGCTTTCGTTGGATGAGGATGATTGATCTCGTGATCATTTGTGTGGAGACACCTAAAGCAAGTATGTAGGTGCTTATTAGAGAATAAGTTCAATTTGAGCGTGGCTCATTAAGGAATACCTAATGGAGTTTTATTTGCTGTCGATAGGAATTCTGTAGTGATAGTAAGACAAGTAATCCTTGGACTTGAGATCATCATAGTATCTTGTGTATGATGAGTTATACTTTGACTTATTCCTTAAGACCCTTAGGGTATATCAAAGGGTATGCTTGGGTATAATAAGTTGTACATGGAGATAATGTATGATCAATAAAGAATCTACCACTTACAATAAAAGAAGAGAAATGTCTATGTGATTCGATAAATGACAACCCAAAGAGTCCTTGGTTAAGGAGAATGAAATTAGAAAGGAGTTTCTAATTTGCATTATTTGGTGTTGTGCATTTAAGAGTCGAAATACATATAATTAAATAAAATAAGACTTGTGGTAATTCCATGTCTTATATTTAATTGGGACATTGTATGGTGGAAGGATTGAATTATCTGGTAACTATTTACTCAAAGGTTCTTTAATGATTAATGTTGAAATCTATATTATCCGGAAAGTCGTTGATCATTAGGGAGGCTTATCCCTATTGTAGAATAAATATTATTTATTTAAATAAATTAATTGTTTAATTTATTTATTTAAATAAGATTAGAATTGTTCTAATTGATTTATTCACAACTTAGGTTTAATATGGAGAACCTAAAGGGTCACACCATAAAAGGAAGAATAATTATTTAAGAAGTAAATGGCATAATTGTAATAATATGTTATGTATATTTAATTTAATCTATGGTGATAGAATAAATTAAATAGCTTAATATATTATTATGTTATGTATATTTAATTTAATCTATGGTGATAGAATAAATTAAATAGCTTAATATTTATTCCTTCTTCATCAATTCTCGCTTAGGAATATCCTTCTTGTACTTTCTTCTTCATACGCATCGTTTAAAAGATTCGGTGCTTGAGCAACCTTAACTTTTCTAAAGTAAAGTTGGCTCTGTCGCGTATACTTGACATCATCACACTCGTTCCGTGATATGATCTTCTACTCAACGCGTCGGCTACCACGTTCGCTTTTCCGGGATGGTATTGAATAGTGTGGTCGTAGTCTTTCAATAGCTCGAGCCAACGTCATTGCCAAGCATGTTGAGTTCTTTTGAGTGAAGAAATATTTAAGGCTTTTATGGTGCGAATATATCTCCACTTTCTCCCCATATAGATAGTGCCTCCATATCTTTAAGCGAAAACGATTCTCGCTAACTCTAGATCATGAGTAGGATAATTCCTCTCATACTCTTTAAGTTGTCGCGAGGCATTGGCTATGACTTTCCCACGTTGCATGAGAACACATCCTAACCCTTTGCACGAAGCATCATTTGTGAGATAACAAATCCATCCGAACCGGATGGTATTGTTAGAAACAGTCTTAGAAATAAGTCTCCTCTTAAGCTCTTGGAAACTCTTCTCGCATTCTTCGCTCCAAGCGAAATTCGTATCCTTTCGAGTTAATTTGAGTTAATGGAGTAGCGATTCAAGAAAACCCTTCCACGAATCTCCAATAATAACCAATTTAAGCCCAAAAGCTACGTACTTGACCACCGAACCGGTTGCTCCAACTTTGTATTTCTTCCATCTTGATCGGATCAAAAGATACTCCATGTTTTGACACCACGTGCCCAAGAAATGCTACTTCCTCAAGCCCGAACTCGCATTTCTTCAATTTGGCATATAGTTGGTTTTCACGAAGCCTTTGGAGTACCAAACTTCAAATGGTGCTCATGATCTTCACGACTTTTGGAATATATGAGGATGTCATCAATAAAACAACAACAACGAATTGATCCAAATATTCCTTGAATACTCGGTTCATCATATCCATGAAAGTCGCGAGGAGCATTAGTTAGTCCGAAAGACATGACTAAGAATTCATAATGCCCATACCTAGGAGTTCTCAAGGCGGTCTTTGGAATATCCTCGATTCTAATCTTCAATTTGATGATATCGAAGCGAAGATCGATTTTTGAAAAGAATTGTGCCCTTGAATTGGTCAAACAAGTCATCAATACGAGGTAGAGGATACCTATTCTTGATGGTGACATGGTTCAATTCCGATAGTCAATACAAAGTCGCATACTCCGTCTTTCTTCTTTACGAATAAAGCAGAGCACCCCGAGGAGATGTACTAGGGCCGAATGAAACCGATGTCCAACAATTCTGTAGTTGAACCTTTAACTCCTCGAAGTTCAATAGGAGCCATTCGATATGGGGTTTTAGAAATGGGCTTTGTGCGGGTTCAAGATCAATAAAGAATTCAACTTCACGTTACGGGGGGTAGGCGGGAAGTTCTTCAGAAATATCGTCGGGAAAGTCAATAACAACAGGGAATATTATTCAAATTTGGCGTGTCTTTATTCAAATCCATAACATGGGCTAAGAAAGCTTGACATCCGTTTTTTCAATAAGCGAATAGCTTTATGATTAGATATGACGATGATTGATTTTAATGGTTTAGTTGCTTGAATCCGCATAACAACGGGTTGGTTAGGAATATGAAGACTAACAACCTTACGAAAACAATCAATTTTGGCATGATGAGTAGTTAACCAATCAATCCCTAAAATCACATCAAAAGCAAGTATCTTTAAAGAGATAAAAGGTCAACGGTGTAAGGTAATGGTGCCAACTTGAATCAAACAAGATTTATAAGCGATGTGGATGTGATGAAAGTTTTCTCTAACGGAGTTTCCACGAGATAGGTCAAAGTCTAATTTCTCCGGTCAAGTTTAAGCGTTGAGCACATGCGGGAGAGATAAATGAATGGGTAGCACCGGTATCAAGTAAGGTATAAACTTCGCAAGAATTTATAAATAGCTTACCCGTGATCACCTCGTTTGGGTTCCTCGCATTTTGACCGATCACAACAAACGCTCTTCCGGAATCGTTGACTTTGCCTTTTCTCGGGACGATCTTTTGAGTCACCGTCTCCCCATTGAACTAGGTTTTATTTCTTGTCTAATCTCGAGCGATATGTCCTTCCTTTCCACAATTATAGCATACCTTGAGCTATTGTGGGCGGTTTGGTGATATGTCACTCTTTTCCGCATTTGTAACATATACGGTGGTGGTCGTTCTCCTCCCTTAGAAACGATTCTTTTGCTGACCGCATCGTCTTCACATGGTCTTTGTTAAATCTCCTTTTTTAAAATCTCCTCGACTCGCTTCTTCTATTTTCATGGCCATGATTACCACAGTGAGTGGTTACATTTTTTTGTCCGTCTGTTTCTTTCTCCATTTGGTTATCATTATTACATTGATCGCTTCTATCTCGCAGATGCGATCTGGTTGTGGTCCTCGGTTGACCGTACTCGTTATCTCGCTCTAATAATTGAGCCTGCATTTACAACATCCGAATAGAGAGAAAATTTATGAGAAATGAGATCTTGACGTATCACGGGTTTCAAACCTCTAAGAAACATCGCGTCATCGTTCCTCATTCTCCACCAAATGAGGTGCAAACACTGGATAACTCTGAAAACTTTGCCTCGTCTTGAGACACCGTCGTGTTGTTACGCTCGATCTAATAAACTCCACTTCCTTCATATGACGAACACTTTCGGAAAGTATTTGTCATTAAATAGTTCTCAAACGTCTCCCAAGACATCTTTGAGTCTTGCGGTTTGGATGGAGTGCGCTTCACGAGACTCCCACCGATAGATGCCTTTCGCCACGGAATATAAAGGTGGCGAATGGAACTTATGTTCCTCCGTGCATCCCAAGACATCGAATATCTTGGTAATTTACTTGACCCATGTTTACGCCATGATCGGATCGGCTTTCCCTTAAATTCGGTGGTCCCAACTCTTTGAATCGCTTGGTTGTGACAACCCGTGAATTGCTATCATTTCCTCCTTTATTTTGAACACGAGTCTCCTCGTCGATTTTGCATGAGCGCTGAAAAACTTCTAAACATCCCTCGTTCATCATCGCTTTCGGTGGTGTTGTTCACGGGAGGAACATTGCCCGACCGGTTACACGTTCTCCTCGTTGGTGAGTCTGAGCATCTCCACGGTCTCATTTCCATTGTTAATATTCTCAATCGACATTCTCAAATCACATCGCATAAAATAAGGGTTAATTAAGGAAATCAATATATCACATAATATCCTTATATCTTGACCAACTAAAAAAATAAGCTTAGGTAGGACACACTAGCGAAGGATTTACTCTCTCTCCCTCCTAGTTCTATTCCCGATCTCATGGAGATCATATCCTAAGCTCGATACCAACCTGTGGCGCCCCCAAAATAGGAATACATCACCCATTACGAGTTGTCAATCGTAGTATGAAACAACTACAACTTTATTATTATTACAACAAGAAAGCTGTGAGTTTGAATACAAATATTATCTTCTAGACAATATCTATACTCAAATAAATCCTCATCACATTTATTGATACATTATTTTACAAAATGGTGAGGACTACTAAACAACTCTTTCTAGAACCTTCATTCCATACCCAGGCTCAGTGCTATCATTATATTCTCGCCTCACGAGAAGAAAAAATGGAACAAAAGGAAAAGGTTGAGCTCAACTAGCTCAATAAAGAATATTATGACTAAGATAATATACAAAAAATTATCGTTAGTCTTCAACAGGAAAAATCTAATAGAATACAATAGACAACAAATTTTAAATCAATATTCGCAATGAAATAATAATTCATTAGAAGAGTTAAGTAGAGAATACAAACTACTATCTTCTATGTATGAATTTAAAAGTTCATCGTCTCATCTTTTATCCCTGTAACATCAATCAATATACACATCGAAATCAAATATTCATCTTTGCTTACACTGGCCAAAGATATTCATCGATTAGTCGTATTCATCTAAACACTGTTCATCTTCAGACTACTACCAAAGATATTCTTTGAAATCATTCATCTTTGCACTCTGGGCCAAAGATATTCAATAATATCATCATTTAAGACCGAGGATGATGAAAATATTTTAAAAAACGAATCCGGTGAAACAAAATGACAAGGATTAAGGATTAAGGATTAAGTACTTTGTTTTATCCATGTTCAAAAAAATACCTCAAAAATAATCATAGTGGTGTAAAATTCAAGAATGATCAAAACATGGATACAATCAAAGCTAGTATCCGAATAGATATTTTGGATGAAAAGAAAAATTTTCATTTTTCGATGAATAGTCCAGTATTCGTGAATAAGTGTCGATATCGTGAATAGTAACAGATATCGTGAATAGTAACTCACACCAAAAGTTCCAAATTTGATAAAAACTTTAGATCAATATTTCAACATAATGATATTGAAGAAATAATATCATTACTGAAAAATAAATAATATCCCTTACCTCGAAAGATCGATCTTACAGGCTGAAACAGGATATAAAGCTATGACTTGAACTTGCAGACCGAATAGCAATACTCAAATTATACTCAAAATACTCACAAGAATACGCTCGATAATATAGAGAGAAAACTTGATTTACGGTGTGATTTTCAATTCTAACCTAAGACACCTATTTATAGGAAATTCGCTTAGAACACCAAAGCAGAAAATTTAATAAAATATTAATATATATTATAAATTTCCTTAGCCCATCTTTGAAGATCTGATTTCAGCAATTAATATCACATGTTAGCCCACTTAAATGCAAAAAACGTTTTTCTTTAAAATAATAATTAAAACTTCCAAAATCAATTATTTTGAACTTGGAACTTCAATAATTCACAATAAATAGCCCTTTTATCAAAAAATTCGAATCTCATGAGTTTTTATAGGAAATTCAATTCTCTACAACTTTACAGAAGAAAGTTTTCCGAATTCCAAACAGAAATTGACCGAAATCCACAAACGGGCAATTTTACAAAGTTATAATCAAATTTCGGTCGATAAATGGGGTCCACAGACATGTTTAACATGTTTTAAACATTTATTGCAACAAAAATACTCTTCCTCCTCGTATACTCATATATCCCACATTCGTTGTAAAAATATCACCATTATTATATTATTAATATATAATAATATATTTAAATGAATTATTTTATCGAGGAAAAAGATAAAATATCAATTTTCAACAATTGTCACAATAAAATTTTCTCCATCTATATCCACATAAAATCAATATTTTTCTCATCATATGAATCAATAATTAATTATTCACAAATAATATTTGAGAATCACAATATTGACAATTGTGCGGGGTTCAGGAAGAGGGGCTTTCCAATAAGAATTTCTTCTTCTTGGGCGCATGCAATTAGGTGACCAAACCTCTCCTTAGAGCGAGAACTTTCTAGACATTGCCAATAATGTTATCTAATAATATTATTAGGATAATATGAATTATTGCTTCGATAATGAAAATATCTTGTGTAATGACAATTATTGAAACAACAAAGAATATAAAATATCAACGTGACAATTATTGAATCAATAAAATAAAATATTGAGCAGTAATTATCGTAACCATTATTGAGTAGTGCGTTCTTACGTAAGAATCAATAATTGGTGCAATCTGAGTGTCTTCTTGTGTTTTAACCACCGAGTATTTTAACAAGATTAATTGGTGAATAACCACGTAGTTATTATTAAACAACTTATATTTGTCGTTTTCTTCATCCAATCGCTTTCAGTTATGGGGCCCACACATGGGCTGCTTCGCCGTCATGCGAATATTCCCGACGATCACGAATATTCCACGACCAAACGAATATTTCAAACAACAATGAATATTTTATAACCACTTGCTTATTTTGAAATATTTGCGTATTTCACCCCTAACTATCCACATTAATCACATCAACCCTTACTATTTCAAAATAATAAATAGAAAATTAAATTTCATTAATAATAAGTTGGGGTCTTACAACGTTCGCTTTTCAGGATGGCGAATGGTCGTAAACGTGTCTTTGAAATTAGTCTCTCTTTAGTTTTTCAAGCTCTTCCCACATTCCTCGCTTCCATTCGAATTTTGTATCTCTACGAGTCATTTGCGTTAATGGAATAGCGATTCGAGAATATCCTTCAACAAATCTCCGATAATAACCAACTAAGCCTGAAAGCTACGTATTTCGATTACTGACTTAGGTTGTTCTCAATCGTGACTCATATCCGACCTTGGATAAGACGTTACAATGACACCTATCGCTTTACTATCGCATGCGAATATGGTGTCCCCTACGGAGAGAGTCGGCTTTTGCATTCCACAAAGGAAGTCACTAGATAAAGGCTCGGTACCAAATTCTATAGTTGAATTTTTAACTCCACGAAGTTCAATAGAGCCATTCGATATGAGATTTTAGAAATGAGTTTCAGACGGGTTCAAAGTCGATACAAAATTTAATATCATCTCGGGAGTAAACCAAGAAATTCTTCGTGAAATATGTCGGGAAAATCAATAACAAACAGAATATTATTCAAATCTAACGTGTCTTTATTCAAATCCATAACATGGACTAAGAAAACTTGACATCCGTAATAAACGAATGACTTCATGGCTTGATATGAAAATGTTTGATTACAATGGTTTGATTGCTTGAATTGAATAACAGTTGCTTAGGAATATGAAAACTAACAACCTTACGTAAAGTAATCAATTTCGACGATGATGAGTAGTTAACCTTAAAATCACATCAAAAGCAAATATCTTTATAGAAATAAGGTTAATGAGGTAATGTGATAGTGCTGACTGAATCAAGCAAGATTTCTAAACAACGGATGTAATGAAAGTTTCTCCTAATGGATTCTCCATAAATAGGTCAAAGTCTAATTTCTCCGTAGTCAAGTTCAAACGTTGAGCGTAAAGCAAAGAGATAAAAGAATGGGTAGAACCCAGATTCTAGTAAGGTATAAACTTCGCAAGAATTTATAATTAACTAAACGTGCTTAACCGTTCGGGTTCCTCGCATTTTAATGGATGGCCACGACAAACGCTCTTCCAGAACCGATTGACTTTGACTTTTTACGGGACATCCTTTTGAGTCACCATTCTTTGGATGGGTTTCGATATCGTATAATCTCGAGCGATATGTCTTTCTTTTCCACAATTATAAGATACCTTTAAGCTTTGTTGTTAGGCGCTTCAATGATATGTCCCTCTTTCCGCATTTGTAACATGTCTGACCGGTGGTCTTTCTCCTCTCTTGGAACTAGTTCTTCTTTGGCGCCGACGTCTTCAAATGGTCGTTGTTGAATCTCTCTTTAAAAATCTCCTCCGACTCGCTTCTTCTATTTTCATGGCCACGATTACCACCGAGTAGTGGTTACCGCTTTGTCTGTATTCTTCTTTCTCCATTGGTTATCGTTATTACGATGGATTGCTATCTTTGAGTATGATCTCGGTTATGGTCCCTCGGTTGAACGTATTTCGTTATCTCATTTCTAACAATGAGCCTCGCTGATAACATCTGAATAGAGAAAATTTATGAGAAATGAGATCTTGACGTATCTGGGTTTCAAACCTCTTCGAAACATCCGCATCATCGTTACTCATTCTCCACCAAATGAGGTGCAAACTCGGATAACTCATGAACTTCGCCTCGTCTTTGGGACACCGCCGTGTTATTCTCGCTCCAGCCTAATAAACTCCACTTCCTTCATACGACGAATACTTTTTGGGAAGTACTTATCATGAATCTGTTTCAAACGTCTCCCATGACATCTTTGAGTCAAATTTGGATGGGTACGCGCTTCATGATTCCCACCGAGAATCTGCTCGCCACGGAACATAAAGGTGGTGAATGGAACCTTACATTCTCAAGTGCATCCCAAGACATCGAATATATTGGTAATTTGCTTGACCCATGTTTCCGCCATGATCGGATCTGGCTTTCCCTTAAATTCTGGTGGTCCCGGCTCTTTGAGCCGCCAGGTTTGTGACAACCCGTGAATTGCTATCATTTCTCCTATATTTTGAACACGAGTCTCCTCAAATCGATTTTGCATGAAGCGCAAAAAGCTTCTAAACATCCCTCGTTCATCATACGCTCGGTGGTGTTGTTCACGGGGAGGTACATTGTCACTGTTATACGTTCTCCTCGTTGGTAAAGACGAGCATCTCCACGGTCTCATTTAATCCATTGTTAATATTTTCGATCGACATTCTCAAATCTTGTCATAAAACAAGGGTTAATTAAAGAAATCAATATATCACATAATATCCTATATACTTAACCAACTAACAAATAAACTTAGGTAGGACACACTAGCGAAGGATTTACCTGCTCATCCCCTCGAAGTTCTATTCCCCGATCTCCGCATGGAGATCATATCCTAAGCTCGATACCAAGTATGCGACGCCCCCAAAATAGGTCCATTCCATCCAACCCATTCTCGAGTCGCCAAATACATGGTACGTAAATAACTACAACTTTATTATTACAACATATAAAGCTGTGAGTTTAAATATAAATATTGCCATCTAGACAATATCCACACGCAAATAAATCCCCATCATAATTATTGATACATTATTTTACAAAATGGTGAGGACTACTAAACAACTCTCTCTGTAACCTTCATTCCATACCCGACTAGTACTCGCTACATTCTCGCCTCCGAGAAGAAAAATGGAACAAAAAGGAAAAGGGTGAGCTCAACTAGCCAAAGTAAAGAATATTATGACTAAGATAATATACAACAAATTATCGTTAGTCTTCAACAGGAAAAAATCTAATAGAATACAATAGGCAACCGGTTTTAAATCAATCTTCGCAATGAAATAATAATTCATTAGAAGAGTTAAGTAGAGAATGCAAACTACTATCTTCTATATATGAATTTAAAAGTTCATCGTCGATATTTTATCCTGTAACATCAATCAACATATATCTCGGAATCAAATATTCATCTTTGCACTACGTGCCAAAGATATTAATCGATGGTCATGTTCATCTCAACACTGCTCATCTTTTACTCACGGGCCAAAGATATTCATCAAGAAATCATTCATCTTTGCACTTCTGGGCCAAAGATATTGAAGAATATCATCATTTAGGTGAGGATGATGAAAAATATTTTAAAGGAAACGAATCCAATTGAAACAAAAGAACAAATATTAAGGATTCAGTATTTTAAACAATCCAAGTTCAAAAATACTTCATAAATAATCATCATCAAGTAAAATTCAAGAATGATCAAAACATGGATACAATCAAAGCTAGTATCCATAATAGATATTTTAGACGAAAAGAAGAAATTTCATTTTTAAATTGAATAGGTCAGATTCGTGAATGAATAGTGTCGATATCGTGAATAGTAACTCTCAGACACCAAAAGATAGAAATTTCACAAAAAAACATCTTCACGCTTCATGAATAGTACTCGTGAATAGTAACTCGTGAATAGTAACTCATGAATAGTAACTCGTGAATAAGTAACTCATGAATAGTAAATCGTGAATAAGTAACCCCGATACATGAAAAAGTTCTAAATTTGATAAAAAGTTCCAACTAATATTTCAAAGATAATGATATTGAAGAAATAATATCATTTGAGAAGAAAATAACATCCCTTACCTCGAAAAGACAAGATACTTAGTTGAAACACAGGATATAGGCTATGACATGAACTTGCAATCAGTATAGCAATACTCAAAGTATACTCAAAATACTCACAAAATACGCTCGATAATATAGAGAGAAAACTTCAGTTTAAAGTGTGATTTTCAATTCCAACCCAAGACTCTATTTATAGGAAATTGCTTAGAACACCAAAGCAGAAAATTTAATAAATTAATAATATAATTATATAAATTTCCTACGTATGCCTAGAATCTGATTTCAGCCATCAAACACATGCCACATTCTAGAAAAAGTAAGAAAATAATAAATAGAGGAAAATAAATTTCATTTATTAATAATTTGGGGTCTTACAGTGTTTGTATTCAGATGTTGTAAATAGGGCTCAGTTAGTGGAGTAGCGATAACGAGTCAATAAACTAACTAAAAGAAGCGGTAAACAAAATTATAATACCAATGAGAGTAGTCATGAGCGGTGACAACAAGCGTGAGAGGAATCAACGGGCAGATATGGTAACCACTTCGGTGGTAATCGAGGGCCAAAAGCAATAATAAGAATGGACATTTCAAGAAAAAGCGGAGATTCAACAATGATGGAAAGACGTCAAGACCAAAGACTCGTTGTTAAGGAAGGAGAAAGACCACCCATCATATGCTTCAAATGCGGAGGAGAGGACACATCGATCAAATGCGCCACGCCATCCAAAGCATGTTATAATTGTGGAAAGAAGGTCATTTAGCTCGATTTTATCGCCATCTGAAGACAAATTCAACTAGGATGGAGGCACCAAAGTAGTCCCGAGAAAAGTCAAGCCAGGTAGTCTGAGGGGAGGCGTTTGTTGTGACCTCCAGAGAAGCAAGGAACCCGAATGAGGTCATCACGGGTAAGCTTATCATAAACTCTAATGAAGTCTATACTTTATTTGATCCGGTTCTACCCATTCTTTTATTTCTCCTACTTGCGCTCATCGATTAAATTTGACTCAGGAGAAATTAGACTTTGACTTATCTGTAGAAACTCCGTTGGGAGAAACCTTCATTACATCCATTGTTTATAAGTCTTGTTTGGTCTAAATCGGTACCTCACATTACCGTCGATCTTATTTCATTAAAAATACTTGCATTTGACGTGATTCTAGGATTGATTGGTTAACTACTTATCATGCAAAAATTGATTGTTTTCGTAAGGTTGTTAGCTTTCATATTCCTAATCAACCTATTATGCAAATTCAAACGACCAAACCATTAAAATCAATCACGGTCATCTCAAGCCATAAAGTTATTCGTTTATTGAAAAGCGGATGTCAAGCTTTCTTAGCTCATGTCACGATTTAAACAAAAATACGTCAATTTTGAACGATATTTCTATTGTTAATAAATTTCCGACGTATTCTAGAAGAACTTCCCTGCCTACCCCGAGCGTGAAATTGAATTTTGTATCGACCTTGAACCGGTGACAAAACCTATTTCCAAAGCCCCATATCGAATGGCTCTATTGAACTTCGAGGAGTTAAAGACCCAACTACTGAGGAATTGTTAGACATTGGCTTTATTTCGCCCTAAGTACTTCTCCCTTGGGGTGCTCCCATGCTCTATTCGTGAAGAAGAAAGATGGAAGTATGCGACTTTGTATTGATTATCCGGAGTTGAATCATGTCACCATCAAAAATAGGTATCCATTGCCACGTATTGATGACCTGTTTGACCCGAACAGCAAGGAGCCAAATTCTTTTCAAAGATAGATCTTCGTTAGGATATCACCGATTGAAGATTAGAACCACCGACATTTCAAAGGCGACTTTCAAAACTCCGATGACGGGCATTATGAATTCCTAGTCATGTCCTTTGGATTGACTAATGCTCTTCTTTGCCTTCATGGATATGATGGAACCGAGTATTCAAGGAATATTTAGATCACTTTGTGGTCGTCTTTATTGATGACATCCTTATTTATTCCAAATGCCGTGAAGATCATGAGCAACACTTGAGGTCGACACTCCAAAAGCTTCGTGAATATAAGCTTTATGCCAAGTTGAAGAAATGCGAGTTCGGCAGAAGAAGTAGCATTCCTTGGGGCAATGGTATCAAGTCATGGAATATCACATTGACCAAAGAAAGATTGAAGCTATTCAAAGTTGGGAACAACCTAAATCGATGAATAAAAGACGTAGCTTTCTCGGTTTAATTGGTTATTATCGGAGATTCGTGGAAGGATTTTCTCGAATCGCTACTCCATCGACTCGGTGACTCGAAAAGATACAAAGTTCGGTTGGAGCGAAGAATGTGAGAAGAGTTTTCAAGAACTCAAGAGGAGACTTATTTCAAAGACTGTTCGAGAATACCATCCGGCTCGGAGGATTTGTCATCTACTGGTGATGCTTCGGGCAAAGGGTTGGGATGTGTTCTCATGCAACATGGAAAAGTTATAGTTTATGCCTCATGACAACTCAAAGAATATGAGAGGAATTATCCTACTCATGATCCGGAGTTAGCGGTATTTATTTTTCTTGACTTAAAATTTGGAGGCATTATGTAAGACCGAATTTTATGAAATAAAAGTATTCAATTTTTCTTATAATTACTATTAGGTAAATGGTTAAATTGATAAAAGTTAAAGTTAAGGGTGATATATGAATTTTTTTTCAAAATACACAAGTGGTTATAAAATATTCATTGTTGTCGGGGAATATTCGTTTTGGTCGTGGAATATTCTTTACGCTGGGGAATATTAAATGCGACTAGCAAGCGACCATGTAGAAAGCCCCATAACCGGAAAGCGATTGGATGAGGAAAGCGATAAATATAAGTTGTTTAAAAATAACAGGCGTAATTATTACATAATTAACACCATTGTTGGAATACCCGGTTGGTAAAGTAAAGTAATACTGGCGTTGTTCTTGACAAGAAGACACGGTATCAAGACAAGATTTTTTTCAATTATTGATTCTTACGTGAGAAGGCACTACTCAATAATTGTTACGATAATTCTTGTTCAATATTTTATTTTATTGATTCAATAATTCTTCGTGTTGATATTTTATTATTGTTGTTCAATAATTATCACCGCACAAAGATTTCCCATTATCGGATCAATAATTCATATTATTTGAATAATATTATTAGATAGCATTATTGGCAATGTCTAGAAAGTTACATCAAGGAGAGGTTTGGTCACCTAATTGCGGCGCGCAAGAAGGAGAAATTCTTATTCGAAAGCCCCTCTTTCCTGAGGAAGGCTGCTGGTTGTCATTATTGTGATTACGTAATATTATTTGTGAATAATTAATTATTGATTTATATGATAAGAAAATATTTATTTGATGTGGATATAAATGATGGATTTATTTATGTATTTATAAGTGAAGGAATTAAAGATGAGGTGTTTTATCAAGTTATTTGTCGAAATGGAGAACAAAATATGGGATTTTAGAAAAATTAGTTTATTACTTGATTTTGTAAAATCCATAACTCTTTAATGTATAATGAGTTAAGAGATGAGCCATATATCAAAAGAAAGCCCTAGAAGTAAGCTAATCTTGAGAAATTTGAATCACCCAAAAATTCTTTGTAGATATTTCGTGGTGAAATTTTGAATGAAATCTGGTCCAGAAGGACTAATAGTCCGAAAAAATCGGTGTTCTTTGACTATATTGCGTGAGTTATAAATTTTGATCCGACCGTTGGATCGTTGTAATTTTGGATATGTTATACATATATAAGTTGAGTATATGTCCACAAATTTTGAACCGTTAAAAATGAACGTATGATTTGTTATGAATTTTAAGAGGTAAATCGATTGAAATTAGGTTTTGGTGGAAAATTCTAGAATTGAGTGGGCCCCACTCTTGGTTGTTGGGGAAGATGGCTGATTTTTGGTGGGTGGAATAGTAGCGAGGTAAAGCCATCAAGTAGCGGTCAAGTCTTCTTCTACGTCTTAACATTTTCCTATAAATAGAGGCTAAGTTAGAATTGAAAATCACACCGTAAACATAAGCTTTCTCTCTTTCTCTCTCTAGATTATTGAGTGTAATTTGTGATTATTTAGATACTTGGTGAGTTGATATTCATCGGTCTGCAAGTTTCCTTGATGTTATATCAGATATCCGTCGGAAGTCGCGCTCTTTTGAGGAGGGGATAGTAAGGGATATTTTTTTTTTGTAATGATATTATTTCTTGATATCATTATGTTGAAATATTGATCCGAAGTTTTATCAAATTTGGAACTTTTTCATGTCGGGGTTACTTATTCATGAGTTCTTATTCACGAGTTACTTATTCATGAGTTCTTATTCACGAGTTCTTATTCACGAAAGTACTATTCATGAAGCGTGAAGATGTTTTTTTGTGGAATTTCTATCTTTTTGAGTCGGGAGTTACTATGCACGTATACGGGACTATGTATACGAATACGGTACTATTCACAACAAATTGGTTTTTCTTCCGACCAAATTATCGTTGATTTATGAATCTTACTCTTGAAATTAAAACCATGTTTTGATTATATTATTTTATATAACATTCTTATAACCCTAATGATGATATTTCTCTTTGACTTGAGTGTAAAGATGGGTAGATTATTGGTATGATCGTGACCATAGGTTCTCTTTGGCCGAGAATGCAAAAGTTGAATTGTCAATTTGGTATGATCATGACCATTGAATTTATAATTGAATATTTTTAACTTAAGTGCAAAGGTGAATTGATCAACATGGTTATAATTATTGTTATATAACCACGAAATGATTATGTATTTCTTTGATATATGAATATCTTTGGCTCGTAATGCTGAAGATGACTGTTGTTGAATATCTTTGCTTTGTAGTGCAAAGATGAATTATTGATGAATATCTTTGGCTCGTAATGCAAAGATGACCTGTTGTTGAATATCTTTAGTCCGTAGCAAAAGATGAATTATTGATGAATATCTTTGGCTCGTAATGCAAAGATGACCCGTTGTTGAATATCTTTGCTTTGTAGTGTAAAGATGAAGCTGTTGATGAATATCTTTGGCCCATGGTGCAAAGATGAATTTATTAGTATGATTATGAGCAGGAACTGTGATTTGGTATAACCATGATATTTGATGTTTTGTGTAAAAGCAAGTGATGAAAATTATCTTCATTCCGGATGAGAAGAGGAATTTAGAATCACAATTATGATTATGAGTTATTCATATGATTGTGGAAAGGAGGCTGTTGATTGATGTTACTGAGGATAAAATATTGTTGGTGGACTTTTAACGTGGAGAAGATAATAGACTTTATAGTCTATTTGACTCTTTTAATGGATCGCTTCGTTCATTACCGCAACTATGGTTGAAAAGTTTTATCATCTACCATATGTTCTAAATCTACGATTCATTCTTGATGAAGACTATTGATAATTTATTTATCTTTAGTCATAATATTTCTTCTTGGGCTAGTTGTGCTCACCCTTTTGTTTCACAATTCCTTTCGGTGTAATAAAAGTGTATTTGGGTCGAAATGGGGATAACAAGGAATAGAGCGGTGGTCTATAGTTGTTGAGGTTCTCCCTAAAGAGTATGAAAATAATTTTATTGAGGGCTTTAGTGTGTTGTATTTTATACATCATTTAATAGTTATTTTGGTGAATTAAATAGGGTGAAAGGCGAACCCAACTTTGGAAGGGTGTTTTGTCACTATCATACAAGATGTCTAATGACATACAAACTCGTGTTATCATAAGACATGGTTGTGCTCATCCACTCATCGAGTATATTTACAAGCACTACTATATAATCTTGGTGTTTGTTTGGAGTATAATACCAAATTAGAGACAGTGGAGATAATGATATGTCAAGAGAAGACTCGCCATTGGGAAGAATATGATAGTAATCTTCTCGTTTTTCTTTTGGGGTCTATTAGATCAACCAAGGATATTTCGTGGCCATATGATATCTACCATAACCTAAAAGCATGGCCTCCATGTATACGAAGGTTTCCTTGAGCACTTCCCAAAGATTCTAATTTCTAAAAGCAGGTTTTGACTATACCTTTATGTAAGGTGTCATTGTGACGTGATCTGATTGGTATATATTTGCATCCAGCACTTACAAAGATATGTGTTGTTGTATTTTGCACGACAATTGTTGTAATAAAGTTGTAGTTATTTTTCGTACCATATATTAGGCGACTCAGAATGGGTTGGATGGAATGGACCTATTTTGGGGTTGTTACACATTACTTGTATGGGGAGAAAGTGGAAATCTTTACGGATCATAAAAGCCTCAAATATTTCTTCACTCAAAAGGAACTCAACACGCGACAACGACGTTGGCTTGAATCATTGAAAGATTATGATCATACCATCCAATACCATCCCGAAAAAGCGACGTGGTAGGCCGGCGCATCGAGTAGAAGATCATATCATGCAAAAACGAGTGCGTTATTGTCAACGCAAAGGCCCATTTGTGTGACTTACAAAGGATGGAGATAGAGTTAAAGACTCTGGGATGCATGTGATGATAGCGAATATCTGAGTAGAACCGACTTTAATCGTTAAAGTTAAAGTCGCTTGCTTAGCTATAGACACGGAGCTAATGCGTATGAGGAAGAAAGTCAAGAAGGTGCTACACGGAAGCAAGAATCGATGAAGAAGGAATACTTGAGTCAACTCGCACTTTTTGTGTTCCTAACGACACGATTTAAAGTATAATATCATGATGGAGGCGCACAACACACCATTTGCAATCCATTTGGGAGTACCAAATGTATCATGATATTTCGTCATACATTTTGGTGGAGCAATATGAAGAGAGAGATAAGACTTGTTTATCTCAAGGTGTCTAACTTGTCAACGAAAGTTAAAGCGGAGCATCAAGTACCAAAAGGACCATCGCAACCACTTGAAATTCCGGAATGGAAGTGGGAGCACATTACCATGGATTTCGTTACGGCCTTCCTAAGGTTTCTCAAGGCATTGATGCGATTTGGGTCATTGTTGATAGATTGACCAAGTCCGCTCATTTCTTACCGACACGAGAAACTTATACACTTGAACGTCTTGCTCAGTATGTACATAAACGAGATCGTAAGATCGCATGGTATCTTGCAGTATCCATAGTTTCGATCGAGACCCAAGATTTACTTCACGATTTTGGGTTAGTTGCAAAAAGCTATGGGCACGGACTTACGATTTAGCTCGGATATCATCCTTGAGCAGACGGACAATCGGAGAGGACTATTCAAACTCTTGAAGATCTATTAAGACTCGTGTGTCCTTGATTTCAAGGAGTTAGGACAAGTTCTTACCATTGGTGGAGTTTTCCTACAACAACATTGCTTATCGCAAAGTATTGGCATGGCTCCATTCAAGCGTTGTATGGAAGAAAGTGTCGTTCTCCAAGATATCTTTGGGATGAGGTGGGTGAAGCAACGTTGTTGGGGACCGAGTTGATACGCATGACTACTTTAAAAGATTTCAAACGATCCGACAACGTATAAAAACCTCACAAAATCGATAAAAGAGTTATCTTGATCTTCATCGAAAGGACGTGGAATTCGATATAGGAGATCATGTGTTGTTAAGAGTTGCTCCATGGAAAGGAGTTACAAGATTTGGAAAGAGAGGAAAACTTAATCCTCGATTCATCGGTCCATTTTAATCCTCGATCGAGTAGAAGCGTGGCCTATAGACTTGCTTTACCGCCAAATATATGTCTCGTGTTCATAACGTTTTCACATATCCATGTTACGTAAATATGTGAAAGACCCGAACCATATTATTGAGTTAGAACAGAGACGAAATAGCGGTAAGATTTGACGTATGAAGAGGTTCCCTGTTCAAATTTTGGATAAGAAGGAACATATTCTACGCTCCAAGGTTATACCTCAAGTCAAAGTTTTGTAGAGGAACCACGATGTTGAGGA
The DNA here is from genome assembly GCA_020205615.1 of Panax quinquefolius. Lineage (NCBI taxonomy): Eukaryota > Viridiplantae > Streptophyta > Magnoliopsida > Apiales > Araliaceae > Panax > Panax quinquefolius. The sequence goes on from JAINUW010000646.1 coordinate 139,523, forward strand.
AATGACTTGGGAGTTAGAATCAAATGAAATCAAGGTATCCTTACCTCTTCGACATACCAGTAACGCATTACCACTAATTTCAAGGGCGAAATTTCATAAGAAGGGAGGTTGTAAGACCCTCAAACTTTTATAAATAAAGATAAATTTTCTATAAATATTATTTTTGAATATTATGGAATAAATTTGATATAATGTTATAGTTGTGGGTAATATTTATAAATTTTGCAAAGTATGCAAGTGGTTATATTATTCGATTGGTAAGGGAATATTCGGTTTAGCGAGGGAATATTCGCATAACGACTCAATCATCAGTGGACCCCATAATGTAATTATTGTCGGATTGAGAAAACGACAAAAATATTTTATTGAAATAACGACGGAAGTTTTGGTTGATCTTATTGAACTACTTTAAGAAGTAGTAAAGAAAGAATACGATGTCGTGGTGGTTAGTAGTAGCACACGGTATTGATTATTGACGCTTATGTGAGAAGTCACCGGTTTGATTCCATTATTATCACGATTAATAATATGAATTATTATAAGCGATAATGACGTTTTGTTTTATTCGTATTATTAACGTAATAAAAGCGAAACATCTTTTTATATAAAAATGAATACTTTATTAAAGTTATTCTATAAATAAAATATATTATATTTTATTACGCATAGTGTTCAGACGTAGTGTTTTGCGATAGTGTTGCGTAGTGTTTTGCGTAGTAAAATGTTTTTATATAAATAGAATATATTATATTTTATTTAAAAGATTTTGCTTTAAATATATGGATCGTCGATTAAAAGTAAATCAATACGGGACAGATTCATGGATTAATTACTACGCATTCTATTTTCCTATAAATGAAGCTTATTCCTTCATTATTTTCTTACGAATTCACCGAAACTCTGAAAGAGAAACTATAGAGAGAAAGAAGAAAAGTATTCGCTACTTCACTTTGCCAATATTCAGGTTCTTCTAAGGTAGGGAATATTATTTGTTGTACTTCGTAAAGGGTGTTATTCTTTCTTATTCATGAAGAGAACTGTTGTTATTCCATTGCTTATTATTATTCTCGTTGGAATAACTTTTGATATCGTGGTTTACCCTATACTTGGTGACATTCTTCTATTATTTCATTTGGAACATCACGTCACGTGTGTTTTACACCGGACCGGTTAAAATCTTTTATTATTATTCATTTGGAACATCACATCGTGTGTTTTACAGGACTGGTTAAAATCTTTATTATCTCATTGGAACATCACATGCGTGTTTACAACCAGGACTGGTTCCGCTCTTTATTATTCTGTTGGAACATCCTCGGTGTGTGAATTTCACCGACCGGTTCCGTTATTATTATTACATTGGAATAACCTGCCATCATGCCAATACCGCATGCGTGGTGATTTCTTTTGTTATTCCATTCTTTATTATACCGGTTGGTTAAAACTTTGACTTCTATACTCCATGAAAAGTAGTAGAATATCCTCGATATTTGCGTTTCATCCAAAGATATCTTTCATGGAAATATTCTTCCGATCATTCTTGAATTTTACTTTACAAAATAGTATCGTGTTGACAATTTGGACGTTAATAATTCCTGGATAAAATAATTCTTGAACTTGTTTTATTGAATTCTTATATCATTGTCATCATCCTCATATTTATATATTTTTTTTAAAGTCATACGTGGCATTCTGTAGTGCGTAGATGGACTTGGTATGATTATGACCGAGAGACTATTCGATTGTAATCATGACCGTAATGTTACAAATGATGTGGTAAAAATCCTCAATTGGTAGTAGTGCATTGATGGACGATTGTTGGCATGATCATGACCATTAATGAATACACAACTATTCTCGCCCGTAGTGGTATTGAATAATTGTGGTCGTGATCTTAAAGAATATCCTGGCCAGTAGTGCGAGGGGTGATTCGATGATGTGGATTATTTATTAAAGTTGAGTCTCATTTATAATGATGATGAAAAACCTTTTAAATCATAAAAGATAGTAGATTTTATTTTCTACTTGACTCTTTTAATGGATTGCTTGTTCACCGCAGATTAAACTTGATGTTTATTATATTTTATCGGTTTAACATCGTTGAAGGCTAATGATAATTTATTCTCGCATTATCTTAGTTATAATATTTCTTCTTTGGGCTAGTTGAAGCTCACCCTTTCTTTCACCTGCTCTATTGTGAAATGAGAACATAATTTGGGACGAGTCGGGGAGCGGAGTAATGGTCCAGGAGGATAGCATTAGTAGTCCTCACTATTACGTGAAATAGTGTGATAATAATTGTAATGAGGACTCCTTTTGAGTTTGTATAATATCTAGTAGATAATATTTGTATTCAAACTCACGGTTTATGTCGTATTGTATATGCACAATTATATTAGTAAGTTGTATTTAAATTATGTACCATGATATCGACTACCCAGAGATGGGTGATGTATACCCAATTTTGGGGCGCCACGGATTTTAGCAAATCAAGTAGTGTTAACTTCACAAACCTCTCACATATCATGTTTTATATCCCTAGAAAGTTTGTTTTAGGGTTTTTTGACAATGGAGTTGTAAATCGACGCCAGATGTCGAGATGTGGATCGGACGATGATTGCTAGGGCGATGAACTGTTGGCGAGGCTCGTGGGCCAGCATGGCGTGAGGAATTGGACGGTGATTGTTAGGGCGATTCGTGGGAGATCGAGAAAGTCGTGTAGGTTATGATGGTGTAAATTTCTACCATGGGAGGTGGAGCATCGCAGCATTCACACCGCTGCCATGACAGTGGGCGACCATCGCGATGATTCTCAACGGTCGTACGGATAACGCGATTAAGAACCACTAGAACTCGACGTTAAAGCAGAAGTTTTCGGCGATTAGCGGCGGCGAAAGTGGAATGGATGAGCGGCGATTAGAACAGAGGAAGAAGAAAGGACACAGAGAGAGAAAAAAAGGGAGAAGAAAGGAAAAGGAAAGATAGAGAAGAAAGAGAAATTTTTTTTTTGCTCTGTCAGCAAATTTTGTCCACGTGTCTGTTTCGTTTGCCTCGGTGGCACGTCTGTTAACGGGAGGGGCATAATTGGGCTGAATTTTGTAACGTTAAGGGCACTTTTGGAAAAAAAAATAGTTTATGGTGTAAATGGGATATCGGGGTAAACATTAGGAACATTTTTGCACCTTTGCCCATTAAAAAATAGATATTTTTGTAGGGACTATTAGGTGCCCTTGGCTATATTCAATTTAATTGATAAATGTACTCCCTCCAATCTCAAAAAATTACAAGATTTAAAAATATAATAATTTTTATGTTCATCTTTAAATGTAATAAATATTTATTTTAATAATAATGATATATTAGTAAAATTGTGGACAAACTTATAATGTATATGATATTATTTTATTATATTATCATTACTAAAAAATTTTTTTTTGAAATGATAGAGTAGTATTTATTTATAATAAAAATAATATAAGTACTATCCTTTCTCTTGTTGTCCTTTCAAAATTTTAAAACTATCATGATTTTAAAATTTGTAGTAATTTTTGTGAATTAAATAAATACATTATGTTTGAGTTCTATACACATTTTAAAATTAAATAAATTATATTTAAAATGAGTTATTTTTGATAAAATATGTTTAGATTTTCAAACTCTCTAAACAAATAAAACGTTGTGGATAATTTTGACATGTCACCCGATTACTGATTGAAGGGAATAGACAGACAACACGGTTTTACTCCACCAACACACTGGTTATCTTCACTCTACCCAATCTCTATCTCCTTTTTCTCTCTCTAAAAGTAAATAGCACCGCTCCAACTTCAATCTGTTTCTCTCTCCAGACCAATTCCAACTCCCCTCTACTTGTAGATCCTTCACTCTCTCTAAAATCCCTAAACCCTAGCTCAGATCTGTTCACATTACACTACTTCTACTACAAAAGACTCATGAACTATTAGTCTACTACTACATCAATGGCGAGCTCCGACCCGACAAAGCGTCCCCGACCCGGACCATGGCCTCCTGTACCGGAATCGACCGCAATGCCGCCGTCTACATGGGCAAAACGCACCGGGTTCCGACCTAAGTTCTCCGGCGAGACCAATGCCACCGATTCAGGTCAGCTTCCTGTCCAACCTAAGCCTAAAGAGACTGCCCCGCAAGCGGATCTCGAATTGGGCCGTCCTCCGGCAGCTACTGCCGTTAACGGTGAGGTACAAACTGATAAAGTTCCAACTCCGGTTAAGAATCAGACTCCGGACAAGGAGCAGACTCTGGATAAGAATCAGCCGGTGAAGAGGAGGAGAGACTCCGACGGTGGAGCAGCAGCAATAGTAGTTCCGCCTAAGAGTGCCGCCCTACCGGATGGAGCGGCGAGTCGGAGGCCGGCGAGGAGTAATGAGAGGTTATTGCCTCAAACGGTTGATGACGATGGGTTTGTTTCTCGCCATTCACATATGAAGTATGAGCTTAGAGATACACCTGGGCTTGGTGAGCTTTATTTGGTTACTTAAATATGATTGATATTTATGTATATATTATTCTGTATGAAAAAAGAAGTCATTTTTATTTATATGGTTTATATATAGTCTTGCTGATATTTTATTTTTTCAACAGTCTTGTAGATATTTATATGGCTTACAAGTGCGTGTTTGTATCTCAGTCACTATTGGACTATGTGGGATATATATTACTCCACTTTTTACTTGTAAAAAAATATTATTTTCTAAATCATGTGTATCTTATATTGTAATTTGCAATACTTTTCTGTTTTGACAAGTAATTTTATATTGTCGAATACTGAAATGGGTAAAGTTTGATTATTTTTAGCATCATGCCATAAAATAGTATTTTGTAGCATGCCATAATTTGCCATTTGAAGGGTTGGTTCACGTAATGGGATAGATTTAGAGTAGATGCTATGTGAAATCTTAATTTTCTTTTTGACTTATACTTCATCCATTGGTGGATTCCTATTTTTATTTTAGTTTTTATTCTTGGTTAGTAGTTCTTTTACATATACAGCTTGTTCAATAAAAACTTGTAATTTTAAATAAAAGAATTAATAAAATTTTAAATGATAAAAGTAACACCGTCCATCCTTTGTTTGTATTCCATTGGTCCATATGGAATTATGTTAGTATGTTGAAGTTTATTCTGAAATGGATTAAATATGTTTCTTTGTATTTCAGTTCCCATTGGTTTGTATGGATTCCAACATTATCTTTCGATATTGGGATCGTTGATTCTTATTCCGCTTGTCATAGGTCCGGCAATGGGTGGCACCTATGTGAGCACTTGTAATCTATTTCCTTAACATTTCTTTTGAAGCTTGTTTATTTTGGATTATCATAAATGATTTGACCTGATGGAAATTAGTGGGTGTAGGAGGATACTTCGAAGGTGGTCTCGACTGTGCTTTTTGTATCAGGAATGACAACACTTCTGCATACATCCTTTGGATCAAGGTTACCCTTAATACAGGGTCCATCTTTTGTATTTCTTGCTCCAACGCTTGCAATAATTAACTCCCCTGAGTTCACGAGATTAAATGGAAATGTATGTTTCTAGTCTAGGTGTTTCCCCGTTGTAAAATAAGTAAAATGCATATATTCCATACAATTAACTATGCATCAAATGGTACTATATTGTAGGCATGAACTTGAAAAGTTTTTTCAAAACATAAGAATACGTGAAAGTATCTTTTGTTGCCCATACATTTGTTTACAAGAAAGACAATTAGATAGATACGACCTAATAAAGGTGTGCATTTCCTAGGGTCATAACTTTTTTTACTTATTTTTGTACAGAGCTTGTAGTGGGGATAAAAGATAAAGAAATTTTTGGGAAAAAAGCATGCTTCAGTAAAATAGCAATATTCTATAGTGGTAGCTCACACTATTCCTTTCTATATCATGTAGTTTAGGGTAGATCTCATCTATATTTTACCAGTCCTCTTTGAAACAATAAGTATTTTTTGGAAACTGAGATAATCTATATATGATGGCTAGAATGACAACCATGGTTATGGAAGTGATTGCTAATGGCTGAGAATGATGTGCTACTAGGAAAGTGTAACAGATTTGTTGATGTTTAGGTATTTTTACATATTCAATCCCCTCCCAATTTAGTTGCCATTCCATTTTTAGTCATATATGCGATTTATTAGTTACCCATGTACGTGGATAAAATACTTTTGTTAGTGGCTAATTTTGTGTCCCACTTTAGTTACCCATGAGAAAATTTTGGGTTCTTTTTTATTAAAATGTTCTCTCTTCAACAACTAAAGTGGTGCCAAAATTAGTCACAATCAATAACATTTTATTCATGTAAACAGTCAATTGGATAAATTCATTTAAGGCAAGCTTAGGTTGCTTAGGTTTTGGACATTTTACTAAGGCGAGATCTTTCTGTTGAACAAGATTTATTGACGGGAATTAGGGTCAGTGTTTTGGATGGAATGATCTAAATAGGTACGTAGGGGTAGGCAATAATTATTTTTATCAAGTAGGTTGTTGGAACTTGTGAACTTTAGCAAATATTGATAAGATTTTAATTTAGACGATAGTTATTTGGTATTAGGACAAGAACCTGTTCATGAATAGAAGTTGTTTAAGGAGATGATAATTCACCTTTCCTCATTCCTTGCTCAGAGGTTAGAGTATAGTTCGTCTCTGAAGAATCTGAAGAATCTGTTGTGCAAGGATTATGGAACTCCGACTCACTACAAAATTTATTTTGTGCAAGTGAATAAAGAATGATATATATATATATATATATATATATATATATATATATATATATATTGAGCAAGGATCAAGAGCATAAGTCTTAAATAACATAATTCCTTAAATATCATAATTTCTTAAAACGACGTCGTTTTGGAGTGACCGCGAGTGGCATTTTTGTAAATAAAAAAAACAAGTGGGACCACTCTCTTTTAAGCCACTCCAAAACGACGTCGTTTTAAGGAATTATGCTATTTAAGGAATTATGTTATTTAAGACTTATGCTCTTGATCCTTGCTCTATATATATTATACATATATAGATGTGTGTGTTATACCCTTCAACCATCTATGATAAAAGAAAATATGTTGTTCATTAACTGAATTATCAATGTTAAGGATGTGGATCCAATATCCAATTCAATCCGATCCTTGATATACTATATATGCTTAAGTAAATGCTTTGGTAAAACTTCATTGAACTGCATTATGGTGGAATAACTTATTCTTGTGGTGAATACTTTCGCAATTCTGAAAAACATTTTACATTGCAGAATTTCAAGCATATTATGAAGGAACTGCAGGGGGCAATAATTATTGCTTCAGCTTTTCAAGCAATACTGGGATATAGTGGATTGATGACATTATTCTTAAGGTAGGGATTTCTTTACTAAATTTTTATTTGAAAATGTACATAAGCTTGTATAGATAACAAAAAGTAGGAATAGAAAGCTTATCTCTTCTTTTTTTCTTTTGTTCTTAATGCCATTACTTTAGCTGCTTAGCATGCAATGCTATAATATATTCATCAACAAATTGTAGCTTGATTATAAATTTGAGCGATACCTTTTTGATTGTTCAAAGGCTTGTAGCTACATGACTATCATACTTGCTAAGTTTATTCTTCTTCCCCCTCTCTCCCCCCTCCCCCCCCCCCAAAAAAAAAATAAAAATAAAATAAAAATAAAAATAAAAATAAAAAATCAGTAACCTTTGAACTTATTCAATGCACCCAATAACTCCTTTTGATTTTATTCAATGTACTTTTGATTTGGACAATTGTGCTATTATAGCTATGATGTCTTTTAGTAGTTCTTTTTATTTTCTATTTCTGTTTCCTCCCTTTATTTGGACCAAATTTCATTCAAGCACAATGGTGTAATGTAGCATGATGTTTAAAATGTAGGATTGGGTTTGGGTTTTGGCTAATCATCTCTTATCAATTTATATTGAAAAATGTTAGGTTGTGATTGAGTTGAAGAATCAAATCTGACTTCTTTCAACCTTTAAAAGGATTTTAAAAGGTTGTATTGATAGCACATATATTAATGAAGTCACTTTTACTTTGAAGAAATATATATATATATATATATATATATATATATATATATATATATATATATATATATATAGCTACCCCTGACTATAGATCATTTCCTAGCCAACCCATCTCCTGCCATTCATTGCAAAGTTAGACAACCCAGATTAGAATATCTTCACATTACTATGCGCAACAAGTTCTTGTGGATACTAATTAGTATCTGCAAGAAGTTCTTGCAGATAGTTTTTTACGTTAAAAACTCAGAAAGTCAAGCCATTCATTCTCACTCCTAACCCAACCTTTTTTTTATTTCTTCAATCAAATTTTTAAATTTAATAATTTTATTGCTACAAATTCAAAATTGTCAATCTATATATCGTTGGAAAGTTCTCGTCAAGATTTTCAAAATAAGATGCATGGTTGATATGTTTTAACTAAAACTATTGCGCGGGGATTGTGGTTGATGGGGACCACAAGTCCAAAGCCAAGAAGGAATCCTTATATTATTGTTTGGTTATTTTATTATATTTAACTGGGTGAAATTGATGTAATTGGTTACGAAATTTATTATCTAGTTTGGGTATTTTATACTTTTAGTACTTTTATTGTTCCCCAAATGAAATTAGGGTTTTGATTCTCTTTAACTAGCGAAGTAATTCCAAACTTAATCGTATTGATTTTCAACATGTCAAACAACTCATATTAAGCTCATTTGCTCTTCCATTCCAGGTTGATTAATCCAGTGGTTGTCTCCCCAACTATTGCTGCTGTTGGACTTTCTTTCTATAGTTATGGCTTCTCACAAGTTGGCAAATGTCTTGAGATTGGTGTAGTGCAGATATTAGTCGTTATTATCTTTTCTCTTGTAAGTTCGGTGAAGTTCCTCTCACTTTTTTTTACCCTTAAAATTTATACAAACATGACTTTTCTTTTTGGTGGAATGCCATCACCGAACTGTTTTTGCTGCTTTGAAATGTCAAAACAAGCTAAATATTTTTACATAACAGTAACACTACTTCTAACCAACTTGTCATTGTGCAGTACCTCAGGAAGATTTCTGTTTTTGGTCATCGTGTATTTCTAATATATGCGGTAAGTTTAAATAATTATTTTCGGCTTTTTATTTCAATGTGTATATGTTTGTTTTTCCTTTTTTGTCTCTGCCTCCAAACACTCCTGTCCAAATTAAGAGTCAAAATTTCCTTTTCTGAGGCTTCTTAAATAAACTAGTGCACTTTGAGAACCAAGTTACCATATCTCATGAGATTAACATATGGCTTGATATTTATCTGTTGATTAAATCGAAGTCAAAGTTTTCTTAAAAAGTTTGACTTCAAATTTTGCTTTTAATATAAGGTTTAGTATAAGGTTTATTACTTTATTTTCCATCAGACCTTCCTTCTGTAAGCATAACTTGCAGAATTTAATTTGTCTCCAGGTACCATTGAGTCTGGCTATCACATGGGCTGCTGCTTTCCTGCTGACTGAAGCAGGAGCCTATAGCTATAAAGGCTGTGATGTAAATGTACCAGCCTCAAATATAATAGCAGAGCATTGCAGAAAGCACATTTCTAGAATGAGGCACTGTCGGGTTGATACTTCTCAGGCATTAAAATCTTCTCCATGGTTTAGATTTCCTTATCCGTTACAATGGGGTACACCTGTCTTCAGCTGGAAAATGGGTCTTGTGATGTGTGTGGTGTCCATAATTTCATCTGTAGATTCGGTAAGCTGTCTTGCATTCATGTAAATTTCTTTATGTTTTGTGCAAAATGTTTGATTTTATATCATGGTGTCAACTCATTTTGGTGATTTTATAGTATGGAAGGCTGTGGGTACCAAAACTAAATAAAACCTGAAAGTTTCCTCACATCGTATAAATTCTAGGACGAGTGTTATAGCCTATAGGTTAATACATGATATTGGAAAGCAATTTATTTCTTATTATTTGGTGGGTTTACATTTTTTATTTTTTTAATGAGAATTGATTACTGTTGAACTACATAATAATTGGTATGAGCAGTTTCTTGGGCTTTCTTGAAGCCTGTGACATCTGAGTGTTAAGAATGGTGACCTGATTTAGGCGATTCAAGGCTGTTCTGGGTTCGAGTTTCTCCTAAGCTATGTAGTGATGCCCACCCTATTCCCTAAGCAATTGTCATTAGAGTAGCATCAATTTCTTACAAACTTGTTTTTCTATCAGATTATATCTTCTATGTCATCTGATTTTCTATAATCTTCTAGATACACTTGTATATTTGGAGTTGTAGATTATTAGTTTAAAACAAATAGAGAACGCAAAAATTATTATATAGATAGAGAATGCAGTTTGGCGTTGGCCAAGAAAAAAGAGAGGAAAATGCAGCTTGGTAATAGTACCAACACTCTATTTCATAACAAGTTAAATTTAAAAGGTTTTAACTAATATAATCATTATTCTTAAAGTTTATTAACAATATGTATGGAATGCTCATCTGTATTTTAAGTAATGTCAACATTTAATTTGTTGAAGTAGGGTGTATTATTTATAACGTGCATCGATTCCAATGACTGTGAAAGCAAATTTATTTCATTGGCAGTATGCCTGTATGAGTTGGCCAGTCGACAACCTGGCCACTGGGCAAGGTCTATCTCCTAGGCCCGTTTGTGCATTTTAGCTATTCTGCTTACTGCTAGTTCTAATGTAATATTCCCAGTGTCTTAAATTTCGATTCACTGAAAAGTTACTAAAGAATGCTGTGTAAAGCTCTTATTTGCCATGTATAGTAATGTTGGATGGTTAACAATTCCTCGCTGTTTATTTCTAACTTATTAGGTTGGGTCATACCATGCATCATCATTGTTGGTTGCATCCAGACCTCCAACTCCAGGTGTTCTAAGTCGAGGAATTGGTCTTGAAGGTCTTACTAGCATCTTGGCTGGTCTATGGGGAACTGGAACTGGGTCCACGACTCTAACCGAAAATGTGCATACTATTGCTGTTACGAAAATGGGAAGCCGCAGATCAGTTGAGTTGGGTGCATGTGTCCTGATTGTCTTGTCTCTTATTGGTATGTGTTTGTGCTTTTGTGCTGAGGCTATTGTTTTGATTTGGTTGAATGTACATATTCATGTCATAGCACTAGTTTTTATGAAAGATACTTGTACTTTTATTCAGAGTGTGATACATGCTTAAGCTTTTAGGTTTCAACTCACCCTCACAAGTGTAACCATTTTTTTATTTGGATGGGTAGTGAATTTGAAGGTTTGTGGCTTACTGCCTAATCTGCACATCATCTGGGCTGTGAAAATTGTTCACATGAGTTTTAGTCTGATATCTTTTTCTTCTTTTTTCTTTTTTCTTTTTTGGGCCAAGATTTATTATTCATTATCTAATAGATCACAGCTGCCTTCGCTTTGGTAAGAAAATATATGTGAATCTATAAGAAAATTATTGTAATACAAAACGAGATTCTGAGGCTCCCCATGTACAATGCCTAACCATACTGAATTCAATTTCTGCCATGCTTATAGGTAAAGTTGGAGGGTTTATTGCTTCAATTCCTGATGTCATGGTTGCAGCTTTACTGTGCTTTATGTGGGCAATGCTTGCGGCATTGGGGTTGTCCAATCTACGTTACAGTGAGGCTGGAAGTTCCAGGAACATCATCATAGTAGGATTGTCTTTGTTTCTCTCTCTATCGGTGCCAGCTTACTTTCAGCAATACGGTGTCTCTCCAAATAGCAACTTGCCTGTTCCAAGTTACTTTCAACCGTACATTGTAGCTTCTCATGGTCCTTTCCACACATCCTCTGGACAGGTACGTGTTTTTTTCCCTTGTTTTTTGGTGAAACATAAAAAGCTTGTTTATATTTAATTAAAGTTGCTGAATTATTTTCTTTGCAGCTAAACTATGTCATGAATACGTTGTTCTCACTTCACATGGTGATAGCATTCCTAGTAGCAGTAGTCCTGGACAACACTGTACCAGGCAGTGAGCAAGAACGTGGAGTTTATGTGTGGTCTGAACCCGATGCCGCAAGAAGGGAGCCTGCTGTTGTTAAAGACTACGAGTTACCATTCAGAGTTGGAAAGTATTTCAAATGGGTCAAATGGGTTGGAGTTTGAGATGCGATATTATACCAAATCATAGTGTAACCGTCATCAGATTATCAAATTCATCAAACATCTGGTTGTCGGGGATTTTATGTTTTTGCATCTTGATTCTAGATCAAGTCCAACAGTACAGGTACGACGAAATTGTAGTCTATAAAACTTTTTATTTATTTTTTACTCTTTTCACAGTGCGAGTTCTTGGGATTATTATAGGTTTTGTAGAGATGAGTTATTTTGTGTACATTGGAGGATCTCTGGGAGAATCTACTGTGTTGTAATCTTAAAATGTATACCCACCCACCCACCCACCTGTATGTAATTTGTAAACATGGACTTTTTCTTCCCATTAATCATCCACTTAACCCAATTAGTTATCTTGATGTTATTTTTCATTATTTGTATATAATTAAAACTTATTGGAAAATGTTATTCATTGTTTAAATGTGCTGGCCACAATTGAACAATGAAGATGGATAGTAGCCCAATGGTATGTAATGTAAATTATACTCCCCATCAAAAGGTAATCCTTATTTATTTTGTTACCCTATTTTTGTTTTTACATATGTTAAGGTTTGCATAGAATATAAAATATAGGGATAAAGATGGAATAAAATATATACTTAAAAGTTTATAAATTTTACACATGAAACTCTTTATGCTGCGTCGTCCTGAAATAGTGGATGATGCAAAATTACTTAATTTATACATTTCAAAAGTTTTCAATTATAATTGTTATATATGTGCATACATGTGATGGTAGAAATTAGAATGAAAAAAATATTTTATTCTCTTATTGCATATACTTAAAATGATAATTTCTTAAGTTTGATTTCTTTCGTTCAAAAAAAATCTTATTTGAAAAAATTATAAATACTAAGAATATATTATTGTTTCATGTAAACCCTTAAAAAGTATGTTTAGTACCCAAAAATATACTTTTCATTAATTATTAATATTATTACTTTAAATAGTTTAATTATACTGTGGATGCAAACACACGTAATCAAATGAGTAAATAAACTAGGGTTTTAGAGATTATTCATTCTATTTTATCTTATAAACGAGTTAATAAACTTTAAACCCTATTTAATAAACCTCAAATCCTAATTAATAAATCAATTGAAAAATATATAAGAGACCAAACCCTAAATAATAAATCGAGCGGAAGAGATCTGATTAACGTCTGCAACTATTAATAGCGAACATATTAAAATTTTGAACCACGTTCGTTACTAATAGTAACGACGGGCGATTTTTTATTGGCCGTTCTTATTTTGTACGGTAATAATGATGTATGTGTGCTCATTTTTTATTCATATAGCATGTACGTGTTATGTATCATTTCCTATAATGTGTATAAAAATATTGCAAATTAATAAAACTCTATATTTAACTTTAAATAAAAGTTATAGTTGAAAATGACTTATAATTCAGTTTAAGTTTTAACTCCATTTTAAAATAAGTCATTGCCAAACAAACCTTGAATATTACTCCTTCCTTTCTTTATTAATTGATATTTTAGAAGAAAACACAAATATTAAGAAATGAAATTAGAGCTTTGTCTGGTTGACCAAAATGGTTATAAAATCTCAATATAAGACTTCTTGAAAAAAGATGAAAGAGAAACAAGTTAATATTTAATGTAGGGATAATATGAAAAATTAATCAGAGTTTAAAGTTTACTAACTAGGGTTTAAAATTTATTAATCCGGACTTAGAATTTATTAATCAGGACTATTAATAAACCCTAAATTCTAGTTAATATATCCTAAACCCTAGTTAATATACCCAAAATGTAAGACCCCGATTTTTTTTAAATAAAATGGAATTTCCTCTATTTATTATTTTAGTAAGGGTTGATTTGATTAATGTGGTTAGTTATGGGTAAAATGCGCAAATATTTCGAATAAGCAAGTGGTTATAAAATATTCATTATTGTCGGAGAATATTCGTATTGTCGGGGAATATTCGTACGACGACGCAGTCTTTTGTGGTCCCCATAACGGAAAGCGATTGGATGAAGAAAACGACAAATATAAGTTGTTTATAAATAACGGCGTAGTTATTACCAATTATCTTGTTGGAATAATTTGGTTAAAACACACTAATACGCGTTGTTGAACAAGAAGACACTGCGGTATTGCATCAATTATTGATTCTTACGTAAGAAAGCACTACTCAATAATTGTTATGTAATATCATTGCTCAAAGATTTTATTTTATTGATTCAATAATCACTTTGCATTGATATTTTATATTCCGTTGTTTCAATAAATTGTCATTACACGTATTTTTCATTATCTGAGCAATAATTCATATTATCCGAATAATATTATTAGAAAACATTATTGGCAATGTCTAGAAAGTTCATTTAAGGAGAGGTTTGGTCACCACCTAATTGCGCCAAGAGTGAGAGAGAGATCCTTATTCGAAATCCCCTCTTCTTGGGAACCGCACGGTTGTCAATAATGTGATCAGTAATATTATTTGTGAATAATTAATTTTTGATTTATATGATGAGAAAAATATTGATTTTATGTGGATATAGATGGAGAAAATTTTTAAAGTGACAATTGTTGAAAATTAATATTTTATCATTTTCTGATAAAATAATTCATTTAAATATATTATTTTAATAATATATTAACGGTGATATTTTTATAATGAATGTGGGATATATGAGTATATGAGGAGGAAGAGTATTTTTGTGGCATTAAATGTTTAACACATATTTTTTGTGTTGGTGGACCCATTTCTTGACCGAAAATTGATTATAGACTGTAAAATCGTCCGTTTATGGATTTTGGTTAATTTCTGTTTGGAATTTGGAAAAACTTTCTTCTGCAAAGTTGTAGAGAATTGAATTTCCTATAAAAACTCGCGAGATTCGAATTTTCTGATAAAAGGGCTATTTATTATGAATTATTGAAGTTCCGGAGTTCCGAAATAATTGATTTTTGGGAGTTTTAATTAATTATTTTGAGAAAAACATTTTTGGTGAGTTTGTGAACCTCATTTAACATGTGTGGCTGGTATTTTTGACCAAAAGGTGGGCTAAGGAAAATTTGTATAATTATATTAATATTATATTCAATTTTCTGCTTTGGTGTTCTAAGCAATTTCCTATAAATAGGGTGCTTAGGTTAGAATTGAAAATCATACCAGAAACTGAAGTTTTCTCTCTCTATATTATCGAACGTATTCTTGTGAGTATTTTGAGTATACTTTGAGTATTGCTATACGGTGCGAGTTCAAGTCATAGCTTTATATCCTGTTTCAACTGTAAGACTGCTCTTTCGAGGTAAGGGATGTTATTTTCTTCTCAAATGATATTATTTCTTCAATATCATTATCTTTGAAATATTGGTTGGAACTTTTATCAAATTTAGAACTTTTTCATATCTAAGTTACTTATTCAGCGAAAGTTATTATTCACGAGTTACTATTCATGAGTCACTATTCACGAAAGTTCTTATTCACGAAAGTACTATTCATGAAGCGTGAAGATGTTTTTTTGTGAAATTTCTATCTTTTGGTGTCGGAGAAAGTTATTATTCACGATATCAAGACTATTCACGATATCTGAAGACTATTCACTTAATACTAAGACTATTCAATTTAAAAATAAAATTTCTTCTTTTCGTCCAAAATATCTATTATGGATACTAGCTTTGATTGTATCCATGTTTTGATCATTCTTGAATTTTACTTCAATATGATTATTTATGAAGTATTTTTGAACTCGGATTGTTTAAAGTACGAATCCATAATACTTGTTCTTTTGTTTCAATGGATTCGTTTTCTTTGAAATATTTTTCATCATCCTCAAACCCTAAATGATGATATTTAATGAATATCTTTGGCCTGTAGTAAAAGATGAATGATTTCTTGATGAATATCTTTGGCCCATAGTGCAAAGATGAACAGGTGTTGAGATGAACATGACCGACTGATGAATATCTTTGGCCCGTAGTGCAAAGATGAACAGGTGTTGAGATGAACATGACCGGTGATGAATATCTTTGGTCCAGTAGCAAAAGATGAATATTTGAGATGAATATTGATTGATGTTACTGAGGATAAAATATTGATGATGGACCGTTAAATTCATAGATTATAGTAGATTTCATTTCTACGTAACTCTTTCTACATAATTATTATTTCCATGTAATATTGATCCGAAACTTGTTGCCTATTGTATTCTATTAGATTTTTCCTGTTGAAGACTAACGATAATTTGTTGTATATTATCTTAGTCATAATATTCTTTCTTGGGCTAGTTGAGCTCACCCTTTTCCTTTTTGTTCCATTTTTCTTCTCGTGAGGCGAGAATGTAATGAAAATCTTAGTGGGGTATGGAATGAAGGTTCTAGAGAGAGTTGTTTAGTAGTCCTCACCATTTTTGTAAAATAATGTATCAATAATTATGATGGGGATTTATTTTGCGTGGATATATTTCTAGATGACAATATCTCGTGATTTATACTCACAGTTTTTATATGTTGTATTAATAAAGTTGTAGTTATTTCGTACCATGTATTTGGCGACTCGAATGGGTTGGATGGAATGGACCTATTTTTGGGGCGCCACGGTTGGTATCGAGCTTAGGATATGATCTTCCATGAGATCGGGGAATAGAACTCAGAGGGGAGAGACGAGTAAATCCTTCGCTAGTGTGTCCTACCTAAGCTTATTTGTTGGTTGGTCATAATATAGGGGTATTATGTGATTTGTTAATTTATTTAATTAACCCTTGTTTTATGATAGTTTTTAAGAATGGTCACGAGAACGTTAACAATGGAGTGAATGAGATCGTGGAGACACCTCTAATCGCCAACCGTGATAATGTGATGTCAAAGCGAAGAAGGAATTAGAGATATCCATATGGTGAGTGAAGAATTGATAGTTCAGACCAGAGATAATCGCAGGAGGTAACAAATTGAGAGTGAGGAAGAAGAGGAAGAAGAGGTACCAAGAGAGTTTATTAGAGGTATTTTATGATCAAAATATAGAATTGCAAAATCGTATTCATGAGTTAGAAGAACAGTCAAGAATTGCGAGCAAATGTGGAGCAAAAGGATGCAACGATTCAAGCTTGTGTTACTCGATATGTGATGCTTAAATGTAAGCACTCTTTGGCGAGTATAAGATGATAAAGTCGAATCGAGTGAAAGAAGAAATAAATCGAACGAGTGAGAATGAGTGATGCATGGGTAAAAGCCGCACGACGCGTTGATATTATGGAAAGAGATGTCCAATCTAAAAGGAGAAGATTTAACGATGACGGGAAGGCGTAAGCAGCAAAGATCAAAGCACCATCAACAAATTCTAGGGAAGAGAACGATCGCCATTAGATGCTACTGAGATGAGGAGAGGAGGGACATATAAGGTCAAACTGCTCAAAGCCTTCCAAGGTATGTTTTAGTTGTGGAAAAGATGGTCACATAGCTCAATTTTGTCCTATAAATAAATCAAGTCCGATTAGGACGTTGGCACCAGAGCGGGATGAGTAAAAGTCAAAGTCAACGATTCTGGAAGAAGCGTTTGTCGTGACTTCATTAAAATGCGAAGTAACCCGAACGAAGTTAGCACGGGTTAGTTAATTATAAATTCTTGCGAAGTTTATACCTTACTAGATACCGGTTCTACCCATTCTTTTATCTCTCTTGCTTGCGCTCAACGTTTGAACTTGACTATGGAGAAATTAGACTTTCACCTATTTATGGAGACTCCATTAGGAGAAACTTTCATTACATCCGTTGTTTAAAAATCTTGCTTGATTCAGGTTGGCACTATCACATTACCTGTTAACCTTATTTCTATAGAGATATTTGCTTTTGATGTGATTTTAGGGATTGATTGGTTAACTACTCATCATGCCAAAATTGATTGCTTTTGTAAGGTTGTTAGTTTTCATATTCCTAAGCAACTCGATATTCAATTCAAGCAATCAAACCATTGAAGTCAAACATTTTCATATCAAGCCATGAAGTCATTCGCTTATTGAAAAACGGATGTCAAGTTTTCTTATCTCATGTCATGGACTTGAACAAAAATATGTCGATTTGAATGATATTTATGTTGTTAGTGAATTTCTGACGTATTTTTGGCTTACCTCAAAGCGTGATATTAAATTTTGTATCGACTTTGAACCCCAGACAAAACTCATTTCTAAAATCTCACATCGAATGGCTCCTATTGAACTTCGTGAGTTAAAATTCAACTATAGAATTTGGTACCGAGCCTTTATCCGGTGACTTCCTTTGTGGAATGCACCGCCGCACTCACCGTAGGGACGCCTTATATTCGTGCGATAGTAAATCGATAGGTGTCATTGTGACGTCTTTATCCAAGGTTGGGATATGAGTCACAATTGAGAACAACCTAAGCTCAGAATCGAAATACGTAGCTTTCAGGCTTAGTTGGTTAATATCGAGATTCGTTGAAGGATATTCTCGAATCGCTATTCCATTACCGCAAATTGACTCGTAGAGATACAAAATTCGAATGGAGCAAGGAATGTGGGAAGAGCTTCAAGAACTCAAGAGAAGACTCATTTCAAAGATATGTTCACCATGCCATCCTCGGAAAAGTTTAACGTGGTAAATGACGTGTTGAGTAGAAGATCGTATACAAGACGAAAGTACGATATTGTCAAAGACTCATTTCATTATAATTTACAAATAATAGAGATGGAGATGAAAACTCTAGGTACCCACGTGATGATATACGAAAGTATAATCGACTTTAATCGATAAAGTTAAAGTCGTTCAAGCTACACACCGAAATGATTTAATTTGAAGAAGGAGGTGCAAGAAGTTGTTATTTTAAAAGCGAGAATCGGTGAGGTGAGGAAAGCTCAAACCTTCGATTTATTAATCCATTTGAAATTCTCGATCGAATAGGAATTGTGGCCTATAGACTCGTTTTACCGCCAAGTATGATGCGTGTTCATAACGTTTTTCACGTATCGATGTTACGTAAATATGTGGACGATCCGAACCACGTCATTGAGTTAGAACCGGACGAGATAGTCGAAGACTTAACGTACGAGGAGGTACCTGTCAAGATCTTGGATAGGAAAGAACATGTCCTATGTACCGAGGTTATACCACAAGTTAAAGTTTTGTGGAGAAACCATGCTATTGAGGAAATGACCTAGGAGTTGGAAACAGAAATGAAAGCGAGGTATTCTCATCTTTTCGAAACACCAGGTACGTACGTCAATTTCGAGGACGAAATTTCATAAGGAGGGGAGGTTGTAAGACCCCGAATTTTTTTAAATAAAATGGAATTTCCTCTATTTATTATTTTAGTAAGGGTTGATTTGATTAATGTGGTTAGTTATGGGTAAAATGCGCAAATATTTCGAATAAGCAAGTGGTTATAAAATATTCATTATTGTCGGAGAATATTCGTATTGTCGGGGAATATTCATACGACGGCGCAGTCTTTTGTGGGCCCCATAACGGAAAGCGATTGGATGAAGAAAACGACAAATATAAGTTGTTTATAAATAACGGCGTAGTTGTTATCGTTAATCTTGTTGGAATACGGTGGTTAAAACACACTAATACGCGTTGTTGAACAAAGAAGACATTTGCGGTATTGCATCAATTATTGATTCTTACGTAAGAAGGCACTACTCAATAATTGTTACAAGAATTACTGCTCAAAGATTTTATTTTATTGATTCAATAATTCACGCATTGATATTTTATATTACTATTGTTTCAATAAATTGTCATTACACAAGATTTTCCATTATCTGAGACAATAATTCATATTATCCGAATAATATTATTAGAAAACATTATTGGCAATGTCTAGAAAGTTTTGTCTAAGAAGAGGTTTGGTCACTTAATCATGCGGCCAAGAAGAGGAGAGATCCTTATTGGAAAGCCCCTCTTTCCTGAACCCGCTCGTTCTCAATAATGTGATTCTCGTAATATTATTTGTGAATAATTAATTTTGATTTATATGATGAGGAAAATATTGATTTTATGTGGATATAGATGGAGAAAATTTTTAAAGTGACAATTGTTGAAAATTAATATTTTATCATTTTCTCGATAAAATAATTCATTTAAATATATTATTTTAATAATATATTAACGGTGATATTTTTATAATGAATGTGGGATATATGAGTATATGAGGAGGAAGAGTATTTTGTGGCATTAAATGTTTAACACATATTTTTGTGTTGGTGGACCCATTTCTTGACCGAAAATTGATTATAAATCGTAAAATCGCCTGCTTGTGGATTTTGGTTAATTTTTGTTTGGAATTTGGAAAACTTTCTTCTGCAAAGTTGTAGAGAATTGAATTTCCTATAAAAACACGCGAGATTCGAATTTTCTGATAAAAGGGCTATTTATTATGAATTATTGAAGTTCTGGAGTTCCGAAATAATTGATTTTTGGGAGTTTTAATTAATTATTTTGAGAAAAACGTTTTTGGTGAGTTTGTGAACCTCATTTAACATGTGTGGCTGGTATTTTTGACCAAAAGGTGGGCTAAGGAAAATTTGTATAATTATATTAATATTATATTCAATTTTTTGCTTTGGTGTTCTAAGCAATTTCCTATAAATAGGTGCTTAGGTTAGAATTGAAAATCATACCGTAAACTCAAGTTTTTCTCTCTATATTATCGAACGTATTCTTGTGAGTATTTTGAGTATACTTTGAGTATTGCTATACACGGTGCAAGTTCAAGTCATAGCCTATATCCAGGTGTTTCAACTAATCATGTCTTTCGAGGTAAGTGGATGTTATTTTCTTCTCAAATGATATTATTTCTTCAATATCATTATCTTTGAAATATTGGTTGGAACTTTTTATCAAATTTGGAACTTTTTCATGCTTCTGGGTTACTTATTCATGAGTTACTATTCACGAGTTACTATTCATGAGTTATTATTCATGAGTTCTTATTCACGAGTTACTATTCACGAAAGTACTATTCATGAAGCGTGAAGATGTTTTTTTTGTGAAATTTCTATCTTTTGGTGTCTGAGTTCTATTATTCACGATACTAAGACTATTCACTTAATCTGGCAAGACTATTCAATTTAAAAATGAAATTTCTTCTTTTCGTCTAAAAAATATCTATTATGGATACTAGCTTTGATTGTATCCATGTTTTGATCATTCTTGAATTTTACTTGAAGATGATTATTTATGAAGTATTTTGAACTCGGATTGTTTAAAGTACGTAATCCATAATACTTGTTCTTTTTGTTTCACCGGATTCGCTTTTCTTTGAAATATTTTTCATCATCCTCACCCTAAATGATGATATTAATCGAATATCTTTGGCCCGTAGTGCAAAGATGAATGATTCTTGATGAATATCTTTGGCCCATAAAAAGATGAACAGTGTTGAGATGAACATGACCGATCGATGAATATCTTTGGCCTGTAGTGCAAAGATGAACAGTGTTGAGATGAAATGACGACTAATGATGAATATCTTTGGCTGTAGTGCAAAGATGAATATTTGAGATGAATATTGATTGATGTTACAGGATAAAATATTGATGATGGATCGTTAAATTCATAGATTATAGTAGATTTCATTCTCTACGTAACTCTTTCTATGAATTATTATTTCCGCCGCGAATATTGATCCGAAACTTGTTTCTATTGTATTCTATTAGATTTTTTCCTCGTTGAAGACTAACGATAATTTGTTGTATATTATCTTAGTCATAATATTCTTTATTGGGCTAGTTGAGCTCACCCTTTTCCTTTTTGTTCCATTTTTTCTTCTCAGAGGCGAGAATGTAAATGAAAGTACTTAGTGGGTATGGAATGAAGGTTCTAGAGAGAGTTGTTTAGTAGTCCTCACTATTTTTGTAAAATAATGTATCAATAATTATGATGGGGATTTATTTGCGTGTGGATATTGTGTCAGATGGCAATATCTCGTATTTAAACTCACAGATTTATATGTTGTATTAATAAAGTTGTAGTTATTTCGCATCATGTATTTGGCGACTCAGAATGGGTTGGATGGAATGGACCTATTTTGGGGCGCCACGGTTGGTATCGAGCTTAGGATATGATCTCCGGCGGAGATCGGGGAATAGAACTAGAGGGGAGAGACGAGTAAATCCTTCGCTAAGTGTGTCCTACCTAAGCTTATTTGTTGGTTGGTCATAATATAGGGTATTATGTGATTTGTTAATTTATTTAATTAACCCTTGTTTTATGATAGTTTTTAAGAACGGTCACGGAGAACGTTAACAATGGAGTGAATGAGATCGTGGAGACACCTCTAATCGCCAACCGTGATAATGTGATGTTAAAGCGAAGAAGGAATTAGAGATATCCATATGGTGAGTGAAGAATTGATAGTAGCACCTTAGATAATCGCAGAGGAGGTAACGGTGAGAGTGAGGAAGAAGAGGAAGAAGAGGTACCAAGAGAGTTTATTAGAGGTATTTTATGATCAAAATATAGAATTGCAAAATCGTATTCATGAGTTAGAAGAAGCAGTCAAGAATTGCAGCGAAAATGTGGAGCAAAAGGATGCAACGATTCAAGCCAGGTTACTCGATATGTGATGCTTAAATGTAAGCACTCTTTCGCGAGTATAAGATGATAAAGTCGAATCGAAAGGTGAAAGAAGAAATAAATCGAACGAGTGAGAATGAGTGATGCATGGGTAAAAGCCGCATGACACGCGTTGATATTATGGAAAGAGATGTCCAATCTAAAAGGAGAAGATTTAACGATGACGGAAGACGCTTCGGCAGCAAAGATCAAGACCATCAACAAATTATAGGGAAGAGAACGATCGCCGGTTAGATGCTACTGAGATGAGGAGAGAGGACATATAAGGTCAAACTGCTCAAAGCCTTCCAAGGTATGTTTTAGTTGTGGAAAAGATGGTCACATAGCTCAATTTTGTCCTATAGCGCAATCAAGTCCAGTTAGACGTTGGCACCGAGAAGCGGACATGAAAAAGTCAAAGTCAACGATTCCGGAAGAAGCGTTTGTCGTGGACTTCAAAAAAATGAGTAACCCGAACGGTTAGCACGGGTTAGTTAATTATAAATTCTTGCTAAGTTTATACCTTACTAGATACCTGGTTCTACCCATTCTTTTTTATCTCTTTGTCATTTCAACGTTTGAACTTGATTATGGAGAAATTAGACTTTCACCTATTTATGGAGACTCCATTAGGAGAAACTTTCATTACATCCGTTGTTTAAAAATCTTGCTTGATTCAGGTTGGCACTATCACATTACCTGTTAACCTTATTTCTATAGAGATATTTGCTTTTGATGTGATTTTAGGGATTGATTGGTTAACTACTCATCATGCCAAAATTGATTGCTTTTGTAAGGTTGTTAGTTTTCATATTCCTAAGCAACCTGATATTCGAATTCAAGCAATCAAACCATTGAAGTCAAACATTTTCATATCAAGCCATGAAGTCATTCGTTTATTGAAAAACGGATGTCAAGTTTTCTTATCTCATGTCATGGACTTGAACAAAAATATGTCAGATTTGAATGATATTTATGTTGTTAGTGAATTTCCTGACGTATTTCTTGGCTTACTCCCCGAGCGTGATATTAAATTTTGTATC
Organism: Panax quinquefolius; assembly: GCA_020205615.1. Taxonomy (NCBI): domain Eukaryota; kingdom Viridiplantae; phylum Streptophyta; class Magnoliopsida; order Apiales; family Araliaceae; genus Panax; species Panax quinquefolius. Next base: position 163,278 of record JAINUW010000646.1, read on the forward strand.
GACTTTGAACTCGGTACAAAACTCATTTCTAAAATCTCATATCGAATGGCTCCTATTGAACTTCAGGAGTTAAAAATTCAACTATAGAATTTGGTACCTGAGCCTTTATCTGGTGACTTCCTTTGTGGAATGCACCAAGCCCGACTCACCGTAGGGACGCCATATATTCGATGCGATAGTAAATCGATAGGTGTCATTGTGACGTCTTTATCCAAGGTTGGGATATGAGTCACAATTGAGAACAACCTAAGCTTCAGAATCGAAATACGTAGCTTTCAGGCTTAGTTGGTTATTATCGGAGATTCGTTGAAGGATATTCTCGAATCGCTATTCCATTACCATCTATGACTCGTAGAGATACAAAATTCGAATGGAGCAAGGAATGTGGGAAGAGCTTCAAGAACTCAAGAGAAGACTCATTTCAAAGATATGTTCGACCATGCCATCCTGGAAAAGTTTAACGTGGTAACCGACGTGTTGAGTAGAAGATCGTATACAAATACGAAAGTACGATATTGTCAAAGACTCATTTCAGTATAATTTACAAATAATAGAGATGGAGATGAAAACTCTAGGTACCCACGTGATGATATCTGAGTATAATCGACTTTAATCGATAAAGTTAAAAGCATTCAAGCTACACACCGTGAGTCGATTTAATTTGAAGAAGGAGGTCGCAAGAAGTTGTTATTTTAAAAGCGAGAATCGGTGAGGTGAGGAAAGCTCAAACCTTCGATTTATTAATCCATTTGAAATTCTCGATCGAATAGAATTGTGGCCTATAGACTCGCTTTTACCGCCAAGTATGATGCGTGTTCATAACGTTTTTCACGTATCGATGTTACGTAAATATGTGGACGACCTGAACACGGTCATTGAGTTAGAACCCGGACGAGATAGTCGAAGACTTAACGTACGAGGAGGTACCTGTCAAGATCTTGGATAGGAAAGAACATGTCCTATGTACCGAGGTTATACCACAAGTTAAAGTTTTGTGGAGAAACCATGCTTTATTGAGGAAATGACCTAGGAGTTGGAAACACGAAATGAAAGCGAGGTATTCTCATCTTTTCGAAACACCAGGTACGTACGTCAATTTCGAGGACGAAATTTCATAAGGAGGGGAGGTTGTAAGACCCCGAATTTTTTTAAATAAAATGGAATTTCCTCTATTTATTATTTTAGTAAGGGTTGATTTGATTAATGTGGTTAGTTATGGGTAAAATGCGCAAATATTTCGAATAAGCAAGTGGTTATAAATATTCATTATTATTTCGGAGAATATTCGATTATTTGGGGAATATTCATATGACGGTAGCGATCTTTTGTGGGCCCCATAACGGAAAGCGATTGGATGAAAAAGCGACAAATATAAGTTGTTTATAAATAACTTGGCGTAGTTGTTATCGTTAATCTTGTTGGAATACCGGTGGTTAAAACACACTAATACGCGTTGTTGAACAAGAAGACACTCAGATTGCATCAATTATTGATTCTTACGTAAGAAGGCACTACTCAATAATTGTTACGAAGAATTATCGCTCAAATATTTTATTTTATTGATTCAATAATTCTTTGCATTGATATTTTATATTACTGTTGTTTCAATAAATTGTCATTACACAGTATTTTCCATTATCGGAGCAATAATTCATATTATCTGAATAATATTATTAGAAAACATTATTGGCAATGTCTAGAAAGTTTTGTCTAAGAAGAGGTTTGGTCACTTAATTGCGCGCCAGTAAGGAGAGATCCTTATTGGAAAGCCCCCTCTTTCCTGGGAACTGCCTGGTTGTCAATAATGTGATTCTGTAATATTATTTGTGAATAATTAATTTTTGATTTATATGATGAGGAAAATATTGATTTTATGTGGATATAGATGGAGAAAATTTTTAAAGTGACAATTGTTGAAAATTAATATTTTATCATTTTCTGATAAAATAATTCATTTAAATATATTATTTTAATAATATATTAACGGTGATATTTTTATAATGAATGTGGGATATATGAGTATATGAGGAGGAAGAGTATTTTTGTGGCATTAAATGTTTAACACATATTTTTTGTGTTGGTGGACCCATTTCTTGACCGAAAATTGATTATAGATTGTAAAATCGCCCGTTTGTGGATTTTGGTTAATTTTTGTTTGGAATTTGGAAAAACTTTCTTCTGCAAAGTTGTAGAGAATTGAATTTCCTATAAAAACACGCGAGATTCGAATTTTCTGATAAAAGGGCTATTTATTATGAATTATTGAAGTTCCGGAGTTCCGAAATAATTGATTTTTGGGAGTTTTAATTAATTATTTTGAGAAAAACGTTTTTGGTGAGTTTGTGAACCTCATTTAACATGTGTGGCTGGTATTTTTGACCAAAAGGTGGGCTAAGGAAAATTTGTATAATTATATTAATATTATATTCAATTTTACGCTTTGGTGTTCTAAGCAATTTCCTATAAATAGGTGCTTGGGTTAGAATTGAAAATCATACCGTAAACCGAAGTTTTCTCTCTATATTATCGAACGTATTCTTGTGAGTATTTTGAGTATACTTTGAGTATTGCTATACGGTCATGAGTTCAAGTCATAGCCTTTATATCAGGTGTTTCAACTAAGATCTTGTCTTTCGAGGTAAGGATGTTATTTTCTTCTCAAATGATATTATTTCTTCAATATCATTATCTTTGAAATATTGGTTGGAACTTTTTATCAAATTTGGAACTTTTTCATGTCTGGGTTACTTATTCATGAGTTACTTATTCACGAGTTACTATTCATGAGTTATTATTCATGTGAGTTACTTATTCACGAGTTACTATTCACGAAAGTCTATTATTCATGAAGCGTGAAGATGTTTTTTTGTGAAATTTCTATCTTTTGGTGTCTGAGTTCTTATTCACGATATCTGACTACTATTCACGAATCACTAAGACTATTCAATAGAAAAATGAAATTTCTTCTTTTCGTCTAAAATATCTATTATGGATACTAGCTTTGATTGTATCCATGTTTTGATCATTCTTGAATTTTACTTGAAGATGATTATTTATGAAGTATTTTTGAACTCTCGGATTGTTTAAAAAGCACGAATCCATAATACTTGTTCTTTTGTTTCCTTTGGATTCGTTTTCTTTGAAATATTTTTCATCATCCTCAACCCTAAATGATGATATATTTGAATATCTTTGGCTGTAGTGCAAAGATGAATGATTTCTTGATGAATATCTTTGGCCCATAGTGCAAAGATGAGCAGTGTTGAGATGAACACGATCGATCGATGAATATCTTTGGCCCGTAGTGCAAAGATGAACAGTGTTGAGATGAACATGACCAAGCGATGAATATCTTTGGTGCATAGTGCAAAAGATGAATATTTGAGATGAATATTGATTGATGTTACTGAGGATAAAATATTGATGATGGATTTGTTAAATTCATAGATTATAGTAGATTTCATTCTCTACGTAACTCTTCTATGAATTATTATTTCATTCATGCGAATATTGATCCGAAACTTGTTATCTATCAGATTCTATTAGATTTTTCCTGTTGAAGACTAACGATAATTTGTTGTATATTATCTTAGTCATAATATTCTTTCTTTGGGCTAGTTGAGCTCACCCTTTTCCTTTTGTTCCATTTTTCTTCAGAGGCGAGAATGTAGCGAAGTACTAGTGGGTTATGGAATGAAGGTTCTAGAGAGAGTTGTTTAGTAGTCCTCACCATTTTTGTAAAATAATGTATCAATAATTATGATGGGGATTTATTTGCGTGTGGATATTGTCAGATGACAATATCGTATTTAAACTCACGGTTTATATATTGTATTAATAAAGTTGTAGTTATTTCGCATCATGTATTTGGCGACTCGAGAATGGGTTGGATGGAATGGACCTATTTTGGGGCGTCCGGTTAATATCGAGCTTAGGGATATGATCTCTGGCGGAGATCGGGGAATAGAACTAGGAGGAGAGACGAGTAAATCCTTCGCTAAAGTGTGTCCTACCTAAGCTTATTTGTTGGTTGGTCATAATATAGGGGTATTATGTGATTTGTTAATTTATTTAATTAACCCTTGTTTTATGATAGTTTTAAGAATGGTCTGGCGAGAACGTTAACAATGGAGTGAATGAGATCGTGGAGACACCTCTAATCGCCAACCTGTGATAATGTGATGTTAAAGCGAAGAAGGAATTAGAGATATCCATATGGTGAGTGAAGAATTGATAGTTGCACTAGAGATAATCGCAGAGGTAACAATTTGAGAGTGAGGAAGAAGAGGAAGAAGAGGTACACGAAGAGAGTTTATTAGAGGTATTTTATGATCAAAATATAGAATTGCAAAATCGTATTCATGAGTTAGAAGAAGCGGTGAAGAATTGCGGCGAAAATCGTGGAGCAAAAGGATGCAACGATTCAAGCTTGTGTTACTCGATATGTGATGCTTAAATGAAGCACTCTTTGTTGATGAGTATAAGATGATAAAGTGGAATCTGGTGAAAAAAGAAATAAGCGAACAGTGAGAATGAGTGATCATGGGTAAAAGCCGCCGACGACGCGTTGATATTATGGAAAGAGATGTCCAATCTAAAAGAGAAGATTTAACGATGACGGGAAGACGCGTCGCAGCAAAGATCAAAGACCAAAGAACAAATTCTAGGGAAGAGAACGATCGCCAGTTAGATGTTACAAATGCGGAAAGAGGGATATATCACCAAATCGCGCACAACAGGTTTAAGGTATGCTATTTAAGCGGAATGCTATTTAAGGAGAATAACTCTTGATCTCATCAGTATATATATATATATATATATATATACGATATATATACAGAACATGTATTACATAGTTAGGCTAAAACGACAGGTTTTTTGGGTTAGGGCCACGGTTCATCCGTCGCCGTAGCCCAAAATAGCTATGGTGACGGGTGAAACCGTCACCATAGCCCAAAAATCCGTCGTCATAGCCGACTGTGTACTATACAGTTGTGTACATATATTTTTTTTTCTCTCTCTATATATATATATATAAGGTCGGATCAGGTCCGGACTCCCGGACTTGACCAAAATTCGGACTTTTTTTTTAAAAAAAATAACTAAAAATAAATAAAAATTATAGAACTTGAATTTTTACATAATACAGTATTTTGGGTGTGATTTGGATACATATAACAAAATATGTTTGTACAGAATGTTTTGTTATATGTATCCAAATTACACCTAAAACACTGTATTATGTAAAAATTCAAGTTCCATAATTTTTTATTTTTTTTAGTTGTTTTAAAAAAAAAGCAAAAAAATAAAAATAAAATTTGGACCAAATTTTAACATTGTCCGGACTCTCGGACAGGATCCCTTACTTTCTTAAAATGAGGGACTTTTTTTTTTTTGTTTTTTTTTAAAACAACTAAAAAAAAAGTTTAATATTTTATGGAACTGAAATTTTTATATAATACAGTGTTTTGGATGTGATTTGGATACGTATAACAAAATAGGTATATACGATGCATGCAGATCATTGTATATATATTTTTGGTATAGTATCCAAATTACGCCTTAAAACATTATATTATGGAAAATTTCAGCCCATAAAATATTAAACTTTTTTTTTAGTTGTTTTAAAAAAAAAACAAAAAAAAAAGTCCCTCGTTTTAAGAAAATAAAGAATCCCTTACTTGATCATTTCTGTATATATATATTGTAATCTTAATTAGATGGTGAAAGCGTTACTATATTTTGTATTGGGACGTGATTATTTTGGGCTTGTGGCTACCTCTACCTCTAGATTCGGGCCTGTATCACGTGGTAGATCAATTATTTGGCGACTTGATATATATTATGAAAGGATTAAAGTCTACGCCCAAGTATGGATTGATACACTGAATTTTATTTTATTTTTAGCTTTAGAATTGTCATTTCAGTTTTTTTTTTAATTAGGGAATTAAAATTTTAATTTTTTAATTTTGGAGATTGTCTAATCATTTTTTTAACTAGTGGATTAAACTTTTAATTTTTTCTAACAACGTTTAATTGATTGTACCACGTCAGAAATTGATGACATGACATCGACATGTAGCTAAAAAATACTTATGTGTAATATTTAGTCTCATTTTAACATTTATTCCATTAATTTTTTATACCAAAAATATAAATATAAGACTATTATTAATTTTTTAAAATAAATTTAACACATTACAAACTCAACTTAAAAATAATCATCAATAATCAATATAATGATAAATATTTTAAAATGTATAAATGTACTACTAATTAAAATCTTGTTATTTCATAGTCATCAATAATTAATACAATTAATTTTTTATACTAAAAAGAGTAAAATTTTCATTAAATTTTCATTCAAAACATCTACTTAATTAATTAATTAAGCTCCTACAAAAACTTTATGAGAAATTAATGTTCTCATGTTTTTTAAGAATCACAAATACGAGTAAATACCTCATGCCTCTCATGTATGCTCGTTAGTTCTATTGTTAATGTCAAGATCCGTTGCCACGTCCCAATCACGTAAGACGCCTGATCCTGCACAATAAATACGATAAACACCACAAACTTGACGGCGGGTCCGTCGGGGGATAGCTCAGGCGTGAGAGTCAGTATACGTGTTCACAAGGTTAACAATAGAGGATGTAATGTCTAGTGTTTTGAGAGTGATAATAATTCTCAGTTGTGTGTGTGTGTATATAAATGTGAACGTACCTGTTTGTGAAGACTTAGTTGATAGGTCAGACTCTTCTCTTTTGCCTTGGGTTCTCGTACCACCCACTACCTACGACACATTACCGATATGATGGATTCTGCATTGACCGAGTGTTGTATACCCACTAACTTTGGGTCTTGTTTATCTTGTAGATTGCATTTATATTTCCATCCACATTAATGCATGGCAGGTGTCTTAGTCAACTGTCATATTTTTTCATCATTACAAGTCAAAGTAATAGATATTAAAAGATCCAATGGGTTAGTCCAATGAACCGACCCGGATTCATAGGGTTAAATAGAAGTAATATGGTGGCTAGGCTCAGTGACTTTCAAGGTTCAATAATGAAGGCCCAATAGATTAATTAAATAAGTAAACCCAATTTACTCGGCCCAAAGAGGGGAAATATCATGACCCAACATTGCCTCATAGTTTTTGTTGAACAGAATGTTTAATAGAAAACTATAAATTAATGGTCCATGATATTTTACTAAAGGTCCATAATGAGAAGTAATCGAAATGTACGGTTATGGTTCATGAGATGAAATGAGAGGAGACCGGAGGCCCAAATCAGAAAGGCCCTATCTGATAAATATCTGGACCCTAACCGACGCTTCCCATTCAAATTCTAAATCATTACTAACATTTAATGTCTTAGGCCTTGTACAATGTGGTAAATCACAAGATAAAAGATAAACTTTACCAATTTTGGCGCTTTTACACGCCAATTTGAACTTTGAACTTTTGAGCTTTCTACTTCTCCGTAACTTCTTTCCTCTCTCTGCGAAATCTCAAAAATGGTGGTCCCGAATACCAATCGAGTTCTCTCTCTTAGTGACTCCCATTAACACCGCTTTCCCTAATCAAAACCACGATCAAGAGGGTTCGAGTTCAAATCCTCAAACCAGTCCACAACAACCATGGGGAAGAATCCGCCCTCGATACCTTCTTTGCCACCTACTGACTTCTTTAAGGACGGGGAACAGTTTCCTCATACCAATACCCCTCATCGTTATTTAAGGTCGAGATACGTATCCTCCGGACTCATTATCAGATTAGGATATGTGCGTAACAAGGGCTCCTGCGCCTACTACTTGATTACTTTTCTCGAAAAAGGAATTCGCTTTACCCTCCATGCCTTCGTCGTTACCCTCCTAGGGTTTATAGGAGTGGGATTTGCCAGATTGGTTCCTAATTCCTATATCCACATTCCGCATTCATTGCTTTCTTCGTCATGATTAACTAGGATTCCTCCGTCGTCGACATCTTCTTCACCCTCTTCTCGGTAGGTAAATCCAGAGAACGAGGTTTCAAAATGTTGAGCAAACAATCTCCTCGACCCAACGCTTGATTTGAGAAGAGATCCCGATGGATACCCTTCAAGCAACAAGGGTTGGTACGAAAAATGGTTTTTATTACAGGACCAAATCTCTTCTCTTCCTGATTGGACTATCTCTGATCGGATCTCTGCTGACTTTGGAGATATCCCCGAAGAGCGTGTAAAGGAAATGACAGATTTTTTAAAGAAGATTCCTCCGAAGAAATGGAGTTTTGCACTTTTGACTAAGCAAGCCTAGTTATATGACCATAAATGTAAGTTTCGAATAACTTTGTAACACAGTTTTTTGAGGTATTAAGTGGCATGGATTTTTATACATGGTTATTTACAGTGTCTTTGATCAAACCAACTTCTTCAGAAGTAAAAGAGTTGGAAGATTTCTTGGCTGGGAAAACCATGGATGCAAGTGAAGAGCCTCTGACTGAAGAATCTCCTCGAGTTGATCCCCTCATTACCGATCCACCCACTGTTTCTCTTCGGGATGACGAACCCCAAACTGATGAACCCATTGTTGTTGAAGAATCTCTTAGGCCTCGTCGAAGAAAAAGAGCCGCCAAAAAATCTAAGCCCATTCAGCCAGAAACAACCCTTGAAAGTGACCCGGAAATAATTCCAGAAGCAATTCCACAAGCAAACCCTTCATCTAACCCTAGTTCTGTACCTTCTAAATCTGTTCCAATTAAGAGAAGCCTACTTGACATACCTCTACACGATCGGGCGAAGGTCCTCCGTGTTAAGAAGCTGAGGACAAAGATTACCCCTTTAACCGCTGATGAGCTTCGAGTTCCTCCGTCCTCGACTGACATCCCTCCAACAGTTCCCACAGAAATTCAAGCGCTTGATTATGAGCTGGTCGAATCTGTCCCTATCTTACCTCGAAAAAGGAAACAACCATCAGACAGCCATTTAGGTTCATCCTCTGCTCCCTCACCAGTCCACGAACCTAATCCTGTTCGATCTCCCTCTCCGAAAAATATATATACGGATCCGCCACCAACTCGCGGTCAGCCTGTGCCTTCTCCTCTAAGATAGTCAACTTCCGAATTTCAGCATGATGTTATGGCCTCTCCAACCATGTGGCCTCGATTTAATGCCAACTTTCCCTTCCAATTATTTGAAGCATTCGTCCGTGACACCGATGACCATCGATTTGGTAATAGTTCAAACATGGATCTGCTCAAGGAAGGCATGAGTTATTTGGCGAAGGTAAAGTGGTTTTCTCTGCAATTTCTGTATTTATCTTCATATTTAGACATTTGAAATTTGTCAAATAATGCTGAATATGCGTAGGCGAATGCTGTATTTGGACGCCTGCATCCAAAGTCTATCGAAGCTAAATCCAAAGAAGAGGCAATGAGAAAGGAGAATGCCATCCTAAAGTCTGCTCTGGCTCGGGAAAGGACTCAACGTGAGAGCGTTCTTCACACAAATGAGGGTCTTCGGAAGGAGTTGGCCTAGACCAAAGAAGATGTTAAGACATCCAATTAAGAACTGAAGTCAACTAAAGCACAATATGAGGAGATCGTCAAGATGAACGTTGATTTGGTTCAGAGGAGCGAAATAAGGATGGAGAAGATCAAAGAGTTAAAGGTCGATGCTAAGATCTTGACTAAACGCGACCCAAAAGCTAGAGCTAGCAGAAACTCGTCATCCGAATAAGCGTCGAAGCTTGAAGAAGAAATCCGAGAACTCGAGGCTCTTTGGGACCTTGGGCCTCCTCTAACCGATGACCTTCGCAAAGCGATCTGTGAAAAGAGTATCGAAATCGGATGAGATTAATGGAGAGATCATGAAGATATATTCTCGAAGCTATGAGCTCTCACGAGTCGTGGCAAGGAGAAGTTGATTACAAACTAACGTGGATCCAACTTTGCTCGACTCTTCGGGATGGCGAGGATGATGCATGAAGTGAATACTCTTGTCTTTCCTGGATTTTATTTGAGGATATTTTTGAAAATGTCTGTCTTTTTTAGAAGTTGTTTAAGGGTTTTGTTTTAAAAACTTTTATCAGGACTTCTATTGTTCTGAAATTATGTTGGAATTTATGTTTCTGCACAATAGGTTTATCGTTATGTACGAATCAGACTAATATTTATTAATGAATTTTCAATTGGTTATGTCCTGACTTCGGCATAATACTTTTCGTTTCTTGTCAATAATTCAGTACCAATGGACTTGAATGAACTGAGCTTAGATTGTGAATTAGTTAAGCCATATAACAGTTAAGAATGAAATGAAGTGTACTGAATTTAATGGATAGAATTTAATGAATTGAATTGAATGAACTGAACTCAACACTTGAACAAAATAAAGTAATGTATACTTATCATTTTTGAAGTGTGAGATCGGTCATGTGTCAGATGAATTCGGCTGATTCTCTTTGCACCATCAGAATTTTGTTTACCACTCGGGGTGAAACAATTATATAGGAACCAAGATATAAAGATCATGAAATTTATCTACCACACGGGGTCACAAATTCATAGGGACACTCCTGACAATAAGGCTGCCATCGAATGGCCAGCAAGTCCGACCATACCTCCTTACTCCAATGCATTTTGTTTACCACTCGCGGTAAATCAAAATTAAGAGGATCATAGAATTTGTCTACCACGCAGGTATAACAAAACCATAAGGACACTCTCTTTCAAGAGGCTACCATCGAATGGTCGAGAGTCCACCCGAAATCCTCCTTACTTGGTGAACTATTGATTTACCGCCCTCAGAAAAGCAATATAAAGGAACATATGATTTGTCTACCACCATTGGGCAACAAATAGATGAGCTACCATCGAATGGCCAGTGAGTCCGACCATACCTCCTTACACCATTGTGAACTTAGGACAAATAAGAAGAGGATCAGTTATGAAAAAGTGAACTTTTATAGATGGTGAACAATCATGTATAGACTTCTTGGTAAATTGACTCGATCTTTTATTGGAAATATTTTCGAAGCTTGCCTGCATGCCAAGTGTTCTTGATTTCGGATCCATCTAATGCTTTTAAACGATAAGTCACTGGCTTTGGTACTTCGATCACCTCATACGGCCCTTCCCAGTTCGGCATTAAATTTCCTGTGTTTTGAGGCATGACGCCGGCTTTCTCTCGAGGACGAAGTCTACTACTTCGAATCTGCGAAGTTTAACCCCTTTGTTGTAATGCTTAGCTACTCTTCGTTGATAAGCAGCCAATTTGAGCAAAGCTACCTCTCTGACTTCTTCTAGCAGATCCAAGTTGGCCTTCAGTCCTTCGTCATTGTAGATCTCTTTGAATTGACTGACCCGAAGACTTGGAGATCCGATTTTGATTGGGACTAAGGCATCAGTACCATAGGCCAATCAAAAAGGTGAATCCCCTGTGGTGGTACTCGGTGTAGTTCGGTAAGCCCACAGCACACTGAGCAGTTATTCGCCATCTTCCTTTAGCTTCATCCAGTCTGCGCTTGATCCCGTTCAACAACGTCCTGTTGGTCACCTCGACTTGTCTGTTCGACTGTGGATGAGCCACCGAAGTCTTCTTGTGCTGAACCCCCAGCTCCGTCAAAAATCCTTCAAATTTTGATCCCACGAACTCGCGTCCATTGTCTGATATCACCACTTTGGGAATTCTGAAGCAAAATATTACGGACTCTTTCATGAACTTCAAACATTCCTGCTTTGTTATCAACCGAAGTGGCTTCGCCTCTACCCACTTGGTCATGTAATCAATAGCAACTATTATGAAGCTAACCTGTCCCTTAGCTTTTGGCAATGGATCCAATATATCAACCCCCCAGACAGCAAAGGGTATAAGAGATAGAATCGAGTATAGCTCTTCTGGTGGCTGATGTGGGATCGGACTGTTGAGCTGACACTTCTCACACTTCTTCATATACTCGGTAGTTTCCTTAAAGATCGTTGGCCAGTAGTACCCTAGCCGAAGAACTTTGTATGCTAATGACTTAGCAGCCATATGATCACCGCAAATGCCTTCATGAACTTTTCGAAGGGCATACTCAGCTTCAGACGGAACCAGACACTTCAATAGTGGTGACGAAAATTGTGACGCCCCCAAAATAGGTATACATCACCCATTCTGAGTTGTCAATACATGGTACAGAAACAACTACAACTTTATTATTACAACAAGAAAAGCGTGAGTTTAAATACAAATATTATCTTTCAGACAATATCTATACTCAAAGAAATCCTCATCACATTTATTGATACATTATTTTACAAAAATGGTGAGGACTACTAAACAACTCTCTCTAGAACCTTCATTCCATACCCAGGCACTGTACTCGCATTATATTCTCGCCTCCCGAGAAAAATGGAACAAAAAGGAAAAGGGTGAGCTCAACTAGCTCAATAAAGAATATTATGACTAAGATAATATACAACAAATTACCGAATTAGTCTTCAATGGGAAAAAATCTAATAGAATACTGATAGACAACAAATTTTAAATCAATATTCGCATTGAAATAATAATTCATTAGAAGAGTTAAGTAGAGAATGCAAACTACTATCTTCCATGTATGAATTTAAAAGTTCATCGCTCATCTTTTATCCCCTGTAACATCAATCAATATATATCCGAATCACATATTCATCTTTGCACTATAGGCCAAAGATATTCATCGATTGGTCATGTTCATCTAAACACTGCTCATCTTTGCACCTTCTAAGCCAAAGATATTTTTCAGAAATCATTCATCTTTGCACTACTGGGCCAAAGATATTCCATAATATCATCATTTAAAGATGAAGATGATGAAAAATATTTTTAAAGAAACGAATCCAATTGAAACAAAATGACAAGGATTAAGGATTAAGGATTCGTACTTTGTTTTATTCACGTCAAAAATACCTCAAAAATAATCGCAGTGGTGTAAAATTCAAGAATGATCAAAACATGGATACAATCAAAGCTAGTATCCGAATAGATATTTTGGACGAAAAGAAGAAATTTTATTTTTTTAAATTGAATAGTCAGATATCGTGAATAAGGCCAGAGTATCGTGAATAAGTAATCTCAAACCAAAAGATAAAAATTTCTAAAAAACATCTTCACGCTTCATGAATAGTACTCGTGAATAGTAACTCGTGAATAGTAACTCATGAATAGTAACTCGTGAATAAGAACTTCATGAATAAGTAACTCATGAATAGTAACCCTTACATGAAAAAGTTCTAAATTTGATAAAAGTTTCAACCAATATTTCAAAGATAATGATATTGAAGAAATAATATCATTTGAGAAGAAAATAACATCCCTTACCTCGAAAGATCAAGATCTTTATTTGAAACACAGGATATAAGCTATGACTTGATCTTTGCAGTATAGCAAATACTCAAAGTATACTCAAAATACTCACAAGAATACGCTCGATAATATAGAGAGAAAACTTGAGTTACGGTGTGATTTTCAATTTAACCTAAAGACCCTATTTATAGGAAATTGCTTAGAACACCAAAGCAGTAAAATTTAATAAATTAATAATAAATTTTCTACACATGCCTAGAATCTGATTTCAGCCATCAAACACATGCCACATTCTAGAAAAAGTAAGAAAAACGTTTTTCTAATTTTAAATATTTTAAACTTCCAAAAATCAATTATTTTGAACTTGAACTTCAATAATTCATAATAAATAGCCCTTTCATCAGAAAATTGAATCACGCGAGTTTTTATAGAAAATTCAATTCTCTACAACTTTGCAGAAGAAAGTTTTCCAAATTCCAAATAGAAATTGACCGAAATCCACAAACCAAGGCGATTTTTTACATTTATAATCAAATTTCAAATCAATAAATGGGGTCCACCGACATGTTTAACATGTTTTAAACATTTATTGCAACAAAAATACTCTTCCTCCTCAGATACTCATATATCCCACATTCGTTGTAAAAATATCACCATTATTATATTATTAACATATAATAATATATTTAAATGAATTATTTTATCGAGAAAAAGATAAAATATCAATTTTCAACAATTGTCACAATAAAATTTTCTCCATCTATATCCACATAAAATCAATATTTTTTTCATCATATGAGTCAATAATTAATTATTCACAAATAATATTATAGAATCACAATATCGACAAACTGTGCAGGTCCTCGTGAAAGAGGGCTTTCAATAAGAATTTCTTCTTCTTGGCGCCGCAATTAGGTGACCAAACCTCTCCTTAGACAGAACTTTCTAGACATTGCCAATAATGTTATCTAATAATATTATTAGGATAATATGAATTATCGCTTTCGATAATGAAAAATATCGTGTAATGACAATTATTCAAACAACAAAGAATATAAAATATCAACGCAGCAATTATTAACTCAATAAAATATATCGAATCAGTAATTATTGTAACCATTATTGAGTAGTGCGCTTCTTACGTAAGAATCAATAATTGGTGTAATACCGTGTCTTCTTGTGTTTTAACCCACGGGTATTTTAACGAAGATAATTCATGAATAACTACGTAGATTATTTTTAAACAACTTATATTTGTCGTTTTTCTTCATCCAATCACTTTCAGTTATGGGGTCCACACATGGTCGCTACCTTGCGCATTTACGAATATTCCCGAAAAGCATTTAATATTCCACGACCCAAACGAATATTCCAAACAACAATGAATATTTTATAACCACTTGCTTATTTTGAAATATTTGCGTATCTTACCCCTAACTATCCACATTAATCAAATCAACCCTTACTATTTCAAAATAATAAATAGAGAAAATTAAATTTCATTAATAATAAGTTGGGGTCTTACAACCTCCCCTCCTTATGAAATTTCGTTCTCGAAATTGACGTACGTACTTGGTGTTTCGAAAAGGTGAGGATACCTCGCTTTCATTTCCGCTTTCCAATTCCAAAGTCATTTCCTTTATAGCATGATTCCTCCACAAAACTTTAACCCGTGGTATGACCTTTCTGGCGTAGGACATGCTTCTTCCTATCCAAAATCTTGATGGTACCTCCTCATACGTTAAGTCTTGGCTATCTCGTCCGGTTCTAACTCTATAACGTGATTCGGTCTTTCACATATTTACTGAAATATGGATATGTGAAACACATTATGAATCTGAGACATACCGGAGGTAACGCGAGTCTATAGGCTACATTTCCTACTCGCTCAAGAATTTGAAATGGACCAATAAATCGTGGATTGAGCTTTCCTCTTTTCCCAAATCTTGTAACTCCTTCCATGGAGCAACTCGCAACAATACATGATCCCCTCACACTAAATTCCACGTTCTTTCGATGAAGATCCGCATAACTCTTTTGTCGATCTTGTGCCGGTTTGTATACGTTGTCGAATCATTTGGATCTTTTCGGTGAGTCATACGTCTTAACTTCGGGTCCCAACAATGTTGCTTCACCCACCTCATCCCAACATATTGAGAAGCGACACTTTCGTCCATATAATGCTTCAAATGGAGCCACACCTATACTTGCTCGATAATCTGTTGTTGTAGGAGAATTTCACCAATGGTAAATACTTATCCAATCGCGCCTTGAAGTCAGGACATGAGTCTTAATAGATCTTCAAGAGTTTGAATAGTCCTCTCTCGATTGTCCGTCCGTTTGGGGATGGTATGCCGAACTAAATCGCAATCCTGCCCATAGCTTTTTTGCAAGCTAACCCAAAATCTTGAAGTGAATCTTGGGTCACGATCCAAAACTATGGATCTTGGGCATGCCATGCAACCTTACAATCTCATTCACGTACATACTAAGCAAGGCGTTCAAGGGAATAAGTCTCCGATGTCCGGAAGAAATGAAGCGGACTTGGTTAATCTATCAACAATAACCCAAATAGCATTGATGCCTTGAGAAACTGTAGGAAGACCCGTAACGAAATCCATGGTAATGTGTTCCCACTTCCATTTCGGAATCTCAAGTGGTTGCAACGGACCCTTAGGTACTAGATGCTTCGCCTTTACACGTTGACAAGTTAAACACATCGAGATAAACTTTGCAATTTCTCTCTTCATATTGTTCCACCAAAATGTATGTCGAAGATCACGATACATTTTAGTACCTCCAGGATGGATTGCAAATGGTGTATTGTGTGCCTCCATCATAATCTTGTACTTCAAATCAGAGTCGTTAGGAACACAAAGTCTCAGAGTGGACTCAAGTATTCCTTCTTCATCAATTCTCGCTTAGGAATAGCTCCTTCTTGTACTTTCTTCTTCATACGCATCACTCCGGTCGATGGCTTGAAAGTAACCTTAACTTTTTCTATTAAAGTTGGCTCTGTCACAGTATACTTGACATCATCGCACTCGTTCCAAAGATATGATCTTTCACTCAACGCGTCACCTACCACGTTCGCTTTTCGGGATGGTATTGAATAGTGTGGTCGTAGTCTTTCAATAGCTCGAGCCAACGTCGTCAGCCGCGATGTTGAGTTCTTTTTGAGTGAAGAAATATTTAAGGCTTTTATGGTGCGAATATATCTCCACTTTCTCCCCATATAGATAGTGCCTCCATATCTTTAAAATAAAACGACATCGCTTAACTCTAGATCATGAGTAGGATAATTCCTCTCATTCTCTTTTAAGTTGTTGCGAGGCATAAAGCTATGACTTTCCCACGTTGCATGAGAACACATCCTAACCCTTTGGGTGAAGCATCATCAGAGATAACAAATCCATCCGAACCGGATGGTATTGTTAGAACAGTCTTAGAAATAAGTCTCCTCTTAAGCTCTTGGAAACTCTTCTCGCATTCTTCGCTCCAAACGAATTTTGTATCCTTCCGAAGTTAGATGGGTTAATGGAGTAGCGATTCGAGAAAAACCTTCCACGAATCTCCGATAATAACCATTAAGCCCAAAAACTCGTCTTGATCATCGACTTGGTTGCTCCCAACTTTGTATTGCTTCAATCTTCGTCGGATCAACAGATACTCCATGTTTTCGACACCACGTGCCCAAGGAATGCTACTTCCTCAAGCGTAACTCGCATTTCTTCAATTTGGCATATAGTTTGTTTTCACGAAGCCTTTGGAGTACCAAATTTCAAATGGTGCTCATAATCTTCATGACTTTTGGAATATATGAGGATGTCATCAATAAAAACAACAACGAATCGATCCAAATATTCCTTGAATACTCGGTTCATCATATCCATGAAAGTCGCAGGAGCATTAGTCAATCCGAAAGACATGACTAAGAATTCATAATGCCCGTCTCGAGTTCTAAAGCGTCTTTGGAATATCCTCGATTAATCTTATTTGATGATATCCGAGCGAAGATTGATTTTTGAAAAGAATTGTGCCCTTGCAATTGGTCAAACAAGTCATCAATACGAGGTAGAGGATACCTATTCTTGATGGTGACATGGTTCAATTTCCGATAGTCAATCTAAAGTCGCATACTCCCGTCTTTTCTTCTTTACGAATAAAAACAGAGCACCCCAAGGAGATGTACTTAGGGCGAATGAAACCGATGTCCAACAATTCTGTAGTTGGACCTTTAACTCCCGAAGTTCAATAGAGCCATTCGATATGGGGTTTTAGAAATGGGCTTTGTGCAAGTTCAAGATCAATAAAGAATTCAACTTCACGTTAAGGGGTGTAACGGGAAGTTCTTCAGAAATACGTCGGGAAAGTCGATAACAACAGGAATATTATTCAAATTTGGACGTGTCTTTATTCAAATCCATAACATGGGCTAAGAAAGCTTGACATCCGTTTTTCAATAAACGAATAGCTTTATGATTAGATATGATGTGATTGATTTTAATGGTTTAGTTGCTTGAATTCGTACAACAAAGTTGGTTAGGAATATGAAAACTAACAACCTTACGAAAACAATCAATTTTGGCATGATGAGTAGTTAACCAATCAATCCCTAAAATCACATCAAAAGCAAGTATCTTTAAAGAGATAAGGTCAATGTGTAAGGTGATGGTGCCAACTTGAATCAAACAAGATTTATAAAGCAGTGGATGTGATGAAAGTTTTCTCTAACGGAGTTTCCACGAGATAGGTCAAAGTCTAATTTCTCCGGGAGTGAAGTTTAAAGCGTTGAGCACATGCGGGAGAGATAAATGAATGGCAAGACCAGATCAAGTAAGGTATAAACTTCGCAAGAATTTATAAATAGCTTACCGTGATCACCTCGTTTGGGTTCCTCGCATTTTGACCGATCCACAACAAACGCTTCTTCCGGAATCGTTGACTTTGACTTTTTGGAGGGACGATCTTTTGAGTCACCGTCCCATTGAACTAGGTTTATTCTGCGCATAATCTCGGCGATATATGTCCTTCCTTTCCACAATTATAGCATACCTTGAATGTTGTGGGACAGTTTTGGTGATATGTCCCTCTTTCCGCATTTATAAAGATATATGACCGGTGGTCGTTCTCCTCCTTAGAACCGATTCTTTCGTAAACGATCGTCTGTCTTCATACGGTCGTTGTTAAATCTCCTCTTTTAAAATCTCCTCTTGACTCACTTCTTACATTTTCATGGCCATGATTACCACCGAATGGTTACCATTTTTGTAAAATTCATTTCTTTCTCCATTTGGTTATCATTATTACATTGATCGCTATCTACGGTACGATCCTCGGTTGTGGTCCTCGGGTTGGTAGTACTCGTTATCTCGCTCTAATAATTGAGCCTTGTTTACAACATCTCGAATAGAGAGAAAGTTTATGAGAAATGAGATCTCGACGTATCTGCCGGTTTCAAACCTCTAAGAAACATCCGCGTCATGCGTTCCTCATTCTCCACCAAATGAGGTGCAAGCACGGATAACTCGCAAACTTTGCCTCAGATTGAGACACCGTCGTGTTGTTTTGCTCTGTCGATGAACTCCACTTCCTTCATATGAGCGAACACTTTCGGAAAGTATTTGTCATTAAATAGTTTCAAACGTTTCCCGTGACAAAGTGAAAATAATTTGGATGGGTACGCTTCACAGACTCCCACCGATGATACGCCTCGCCCCGCGGAACATAAAGGTGGCGAATGGAACCTTCGTTCCTCCGCATCCCAAGACATCGAATATCTTGGTAATTTGTTTGACCCATGTTTCATGGCATGATCGGATCTCGCTTTCCCTTAAATTCGGTGGTCCCAACTTTTTGAGCGCTTGCATTTGTGACAACCCGTGAATTGCTATCATTTCCTCTCTGTATTTTGAACACGAGTCTCGCAAATCGATTTTGCATGAAGCGCAAAAAGCTTCTAAACATCCCTCGTTCATCATCTTTCGGTGGTGTTGTTCATGGGAGAAACATTGCCCGACTGTTGCACGCGTTCTCCTCGTTGGTGAGTACAAAGCGTCTCCACGGTCTCATTTCCATTGTTAATATTCTCATTCGACATTCTAAATCTTTATCGCCATAAAACAAGGGTTAATTAAGGAAATCAATATATCACATAATATCCCTATATATCTTGACCAACTAAAAAAATAAGCTTAGGTAGGACACACTAGCGAAGGATTTACTCGTCTCTCCCTCCTAGTTCTATTCCCGATCTCCGCCAGAGATCATATCCTAAGCTCGATACTAACCGTGCGCCCCAAAATAGGTATACATCACCCATTCGAGTTGTCAATACATGGTGCGAAACAACTACAACTTTATTATTACAACAAGAAAGCGTGAGTTTAAATACAAATATTATCTTCTGTATAATATCTATACTCAAAGAAATCCTCATCACATTTATTGATACATTATTTTATAAAAATGGTGAGGACTACTAAACAACTCTCTCTAGAACCTTCATTCCATACCCCACTCGTATCTCTATATTCTCGCCTCCCGAGAAAAATGGAACAAAAAGGAAAAGGGTGAGCTCAACTAGCTCGATAAAGAATATTATGACTAAGATAATATACAACAAATTACCGTTAGTCTTCAATGAGGAAAAATCTAATAAAATACAATAGACAACAAATTTTAAATCAATATTCGCAATGAAATAATAATTCATTAGAAGAGTTAAGTAGAGAATGCAAACTACTATCTTTCCGTGTATGAATTTAAAAGTTCATCGTCTATCTTTTATCCCCTGTAACATCAATCAATATATATCCGGAATCACATATTCATCTTTTGCACTACAGCCAAAGATATTCATCGATAAGTCATGTTCATCTAAACACTGTTCATCTTTGCACTACTGAGGCCAAAGATATTTTCAGAAATCATTCATCTTTGACTACTGGGCCAAAGATATTCCATAATATCATCATTTAAGAATGAATATGATGAAAATATTTTTAAAGAAACGAATCCAAAGTGAAACAAAATGACAAGGATTAAGGATTAAGGATTCGTACTTTGTTTTATTCACGTCCAAAAATACCTCAAAATAATCGCAGTGGTGTAAAATTCAAGAATGATCAAAACATGGATACAATCAAAGCTAGTATCCGAATAGATATTTTGGACAAAAAGAAGAAATTTTATTTTTCTATTGAATAGGTCAGATATCGTGAATAGTCCGAGTATACGTGAATAGTAACTTTCACACCAAAAGATAAAAATTCCACAAAAACATCTTCACGCTTCATGAATAGTACTCGTGAATAAGAATCGTGAATAGTAACTTCATGAATAGTAACTTCGTGAATAGTAACTCATGAATAGTAACTCATGAATAGTAACCCGACATGAAAAAGTTCCAAATTTGATAAAAAGTCTCAACCAATATTTCAAAGATAATGATATTGAAGAAATAATATCATTCGAGAAGAAAATAACATCCCCTTACCTCGAAAAAGATCAAGATCTTCTAAATTGAAACAGGATATAGGCTATGACTTGGACTTCAATGCAGTATAGCAATACTCAAAGTATACTCAAAATACTCACAAGAATACGCTCGATAATATAGAGAGAAAACTTGAGTTTCGGTGTGATTTTCAATTCTAACCTAAAGACCCTATTTATAGGAAATTACTTAGAACACCAAAGCGAGAAAATTTAATAAATTAATAATAAATTTCCTACACATGCCTAGAATCTGATTTCAGCCATCAAACACATGCCACATTCTAGAAAAAGTAAGAAAAATGTTTTTCTAATTTTAAATATTTTAAACTTCCAAAAATCAATTATTTGAACTTGAACTTCAATAATTCATAATAAATAGCCCTTTCATCAGAAAATTCAAATCACGCGAGTTTTATAGGAAATTCAATTCTCTACAACTTTACTGTAAGAAAGTTTTTCCAAATTCCAAATAGAAATTGACCGAAATCCACAAACAAGCGATTTTACGTGCTATAATCAAATTTCATCGATAAAATAGGGTCCAAATGACATGTTTAACATGTTTTAAACATTTATTGCAACAAAAATACTCTTCCTCCTCGTATACACATATATCCCACATTCGTTGTAAAAATATCACCATTATTATATTATTAACATATAATAATATATTTAAATGAATTATTTTATCAGAAAAAGATAAAATATCAATTTTCAACAATTGTCACAATAAAAATTTTCTCCATCTATATCCACATAAAATCAATATTTTTCTCATCATATGAGTCAATAATTAATTATTCATAAATAATATTACAGAATCACAATATTGACAACCAGGCAGTTCCCAGGAAAGAGGGGGCTTTCCAATAAGAATTTCTTCTTAATGGTGCGCAATTAGGTGACCAAACCTCTCCTTGATGTAACTTTCTAGACATTGCCAATAATGTTATCTAATAATATTATTCGGATAATATGAATTATTGCTTCGATAATGAAAATAATCGTGTAATGACAATTATCAAACAACAATGAATATAAAATATCAACGCAACAATTATTAACTCAATAAAATCTTTGAGCAAGAATTATTGTTACCATTATTGAGTAGTGCCTTCACGTAAGAATCAATAATTGGTGTAATACTGGTGTCTTCTACGTGTTTTAACCAACGGGTATTTTAACAAGATAACTCAGTAACAACTACGCCTGATTATTTTTAAACAACTTATATTTATCGTTTTCTTCATCCAATCGCTTTCCATTATGGGGCCATACATGGTCAGCGCTCATTGCGTAATGCGAATATTCCACAAGCGATTTAATATTCCACGACCAAACGAATATTCCCACACAACAATGAATATTTTATAACCACTTGCTTATTTTGAAATATTTGCGTATCTTACCCCTAACTATCCACATTAATCAAATCAACCCTTACTATTTCAAAATAATAAATAGAGAAAATTAAATTTCATTAATAATAAGTTGGGGTATTACAAAATGCCCTTCGATAAAGATCCCCATCAATAAGAACGAAGTCAGCACTCTTGTATTGAACTTCTTTGTCAAAGATTCGATCCGGAAGGAAGGACGCCATCCGCCAAATATTCGATGTAGGAGTCATCCAAATAGATTAGATCGCTTCGATACACATCACCGCTTCTTTGAACGAACACTCTACTTACCGCAAAACTTCCAAATAAACCGATTCGTTGAAAACATCTGCATCCATAGTGGTCAGCTTCGACAGTGCATCGGCAATAGAATTGTCGTTACGCTCTTTATCCTGAAACTCATAAGAAGCGAAATACTGAAGTCGGTCTTTTAATTCTGCCAGATACTCGATCATCCTGGTCCCACGAGCTTCATAATCTCCCGATAGTTGTTTGACGACCAACTGAGAGTCACTGTAAATGATCAGCTTCTGGACCTCTAGACTCTTCGTCAGTCGAACTCCTGCTAACACTGTTTCATACTCGGCCTCGTTGTTTGTTGCTTGGAACCCAAATCTGATTGCTTACTGCACCTTGAATCCTTCCGGACTTGTCAATATAATACCTGCCCCACTAACAGTCGCTGTAGAGGATCCATCTGCATCTGACGTCCAAGCATTCGACCTGCCAAGAAAACAACAACCGCTTTCGATCGGACGTCTCGACCTCTCCCGCAACTCTAAGCATCCGCTGCCCGGTGAACGAGCACTCCACCATAAAATCGGCCAAGGTTTGACCTTTGATAGCGGTTCGGGGATGATATTCAATGAAAAATTGGGACAACTCCATAGTCCATGCTGCTAGTCTCCCTGAAACCTCTAGCTTGCTCATCACCTTCTTCAATGGCTGATCCGTGACTGACATAATAAACCGGATGTTGCTTCCCACTGACCTCCCGAACCAACACTGCTCCAACTGCCAACGAACTTGCTGCAAGGTACAAATATAAGGTCTCTGCTGGGGCAGGCTTCACCAATAAAGGAGCAGAAGATAGATATGTCTTTATGCCTTGGAAGGCGTCTTCACACTCCGAAGTCCACTGGAACGTCTTCGCATTCTTCGGCCCCTTCAACGTGTCGAAGAATGACAAACATCTCTCCGCAGACTTCGACATAAACCTCCTCAGAGTTGCAATCCTGCCAGTTAGACGTTGGACGTCTTTGAACGACTGAGGAGTCTTCATGTCAAGAATGACCTGGATCTTCTCCGGGTTGGCCTCGATACCCCTCTGACCGACCAAATATCCCAGGAACTTTTCTGCACCGAGGCCGAAAGTGCATTTGGCCGGATTGAGCCTCAGCTGACGATGACAGACAATATGGAAGCATTTCTCCAAATCGTCCAAATGCTTCTGAACCTGCATGCTCTTCACAATCATGTCGTCTACATAAACCTCCATGTTTCTCCCTAGTTGCCTGTTGAAGACGAAGTTCATCATTCTCTGGTAAGTGGCTCTAGCATTTATAAGGCCAAAGGTCATCTTCTTGTAGGCGTAGTACACCGAACGGTGGGTAATGAATGCTGTCTTCGGAATGTCCTTCTTGCACATGGATATTTGGTGATAACCTGAAAAAGCATCCATAAAGCTTAGTAATGAATACCCCGAAGTGGCATCGATGAGCTGGTCGATATGGGGTAAAGGATAAAAGTCCTTCAGTTAAGCATTATTCAGATCGGTGTAGTCGATGCAAACCCGCCATTTTCCATATTCGCCATCCATTCTGGGTAATCAATTTCATAGATGAAGTCAGCAGCTAACAGCTTTGTAATCTCCTCATCAATGATCTTCTGTCGTTCTAGCAGCGAAAGAACTCCATGAGGTTTATCCGAAGAGGTTCTGGCAGACCCGAACCAATCTTCACTGTCTTTTCTAGCTTTCCAGGGATTAGCTTAATCTCTTCCGTCTCTCCTGCAGGAATTACCAATGGCTCCGAGCTGCTTTCAGTGAAGGGCTCGATCTCAATTGCCATGGTTTGTTTACTTTCACGACCCCACCGGAAGAAATAACCGCATTTCTATAACATCGTCGGGCCGGATCTAAGTCCCCGCCACTTCTCAGAGCTCACGTGGCGTGGGGAACTTGATTTTGAAGTGAGGATGGAATTCTTGCTTGGAGAGAGTCGATGTGAAGCCTTCCCAATATGGCGTTGTTAGTAGAATCTACATACACAACATAAAATTTACATATTATTTCTACTGTTGAGGAGTCATGTAGAAGATTCTTTGGGAGCTCGATGGTGCTCGCAACTCGTGGGATCGTTGCTAAAGCCATATAAAGGAGCCTCCTGCCCGACTTCCATCTTTTGCCCATCAAGATGCATCCTCTGATAAGCATGGGCATATAAAATGTCTACAGAAGACCCGTTGTCTATCATCATGCGCTTCACATCTACCGAACCCACCTGCGCTGTGATCGCCAACGCCCCCTCATGCAGCTCGATAGGCTCCGAAGGATAATCTGCATCGGTCAAAAAAATAACAGTCCCTGGAAAAGGTCTGTCAGCCTTCGAGAGAGCACCCGCCACGGTCATGACCGAATCCATATATCCTCTTCTCATCTTCCCTACCAACTTCCCTGCCGTTCCGCCGGTTATTACATCAACGACGTGCCTTGGCGGTGGTACTGGAATACTTTGGGTAGGTAGGACTGTTTGAATGGTGCGAGCAAGACGATCAACATTTTGTTGACCTTGTTGGTCCCTCCCGCCACATCTTGAACCAAAGAAACCGTTTTGAATCTTCTTCATATCGAAATCTTTCAAATACTGACATTCATTTAGTATCGTGACCAAGCGGCTTGATGGTAGCCACAATATTTTGGTATTGCCACCTTACGGCTTGATGTGGTCACGAGGCGGCTCATAGAATGGTTTGGTTCGATCCGGTCCAAAATCACCGACCTATCCGTGTTCAAATTTTGGTGTAAACCTTATTCACCTTCGAGGCGGACGCGGTGGACTACTACCCTCTATCGCCATGAGTTATTGAACTTCTTGAAGCGCCCTCCGCCGATCATTATATCGCCCCCCTTTCTCGATCGCTATCGCGCTTAGGATCATCTGCATCCTTTAACCGGGTCCAAGAAGGACGTTTGTGCTATTCATAGCCTCTACAATAATATATCCTTCGCTTGTCAAAAGCTTCGCGAGTTTCTCTTGGATGGTTGAACATCAACTTCTTCACCAACTTCTCGGACTTTACCAGATCTAGCCCATTCTGAAACTAAACCTACGGCCTGGAGATCATTGAGGTCGGACACCTGACCAACTACTTCTCTGAACCTCTTCACATATTGACCCAAGGACTCGTTGGTGAACTGCCGGACCTGTGCTAATGAACCAGTGGACTTTCCTCTCCTTCGGTTGCTCCCAAAGCGGGCATGGAACTTATCGCAAAGCTCGGTTTAAGAGGAAATTGAATCTGACTGCAAAGTCCCCATCCACTGCCTCGCATCTTTCCTCAATGTCGTAACAAATGTGTGGCACTTGGCAGCATCAGTGAAATCATAATAATCCATGAGTGGAATTTGACGCTTTGGTTATGGTCGTAAGGGTCCTCGGACCCATCGTAAATCTCCATACAAGGCAACTTCTTGGTGATATCTGCTTTCTCCTTGAGAATATCCGAGAAAAATGGGGATGCCTTCTTTCCCGGAGTGTCCTTCACCTGTTGAACCTCAGCCAACTGCTTTCGGAGCTCTTTCAACTCCTTCACTAAAAAATTAACACCTTCGGGCTGCGAGGAAACCTCTTTCTCCTGAATGACATTCTGCTTCTGAGTGGATCGACCTCCTCCTACCGATCCCATTGCCCTTCTGGGGCTTCTGGATCTACTCCGGCGTATAATTCTGTCCTCATGATGAGAATGGTCACGCTGATGCTCTCTTCTTCTGGTTTCTGGCACGATATCCCTCGACCTGCTTCTTCGCCTGTCGTCGTCTCGATCTTTGAGAACCAACGACCACCGATGCCTTCTTGAGGCCACGGGAGTTCGCTCCTCGATCTCCTCCTACCGTGAGAGCGATCCCTGAACACGTGTGTAGAATGCTCCGCTCTTTACCTATCGTCGTGGCATCTCCTTATGCTTACTCTGTCTTTTCGGATTTGAATATGGCTAGATGCTTCGTCCCCTTAACTCCGCCACTCGAAGCATCTGTTCGGCTATATCTTCTCTGCTTTTGCCAGAACCTCCAAGGCTTTATCTGCTTCGTCTGCCATCCTCGCCAACTTGGCAGTTCTATCCTCCTGACCACTTCGACGATGAGTCTTAGTCGGTGAGCCCTCTGCTCTCCCTCGACCACGATCATGCCCCTTATCCGCATCAAAGACCAACCTCCGCCCTGGCTCCACCATGGATCTTGGACGGAGATCACGATTTTGCTTAGAGGTCGTGCTCTCGTGAGCACTTTTAGAAAGGACCAGACGATCCTTTCTTTGAAACACGAGGCGTTGACGAGCAATATGACCATCGCCGCCTTCTTCACGGCGTACCATCCATCTACTCCTCACCATCTTAGAAGTAGGTTAAGCGATTATGATTGAAAATTTCAATGACACTAGAACTCAAGCCCTCCTTCTAGCGCTTGATGTTAACGCCAAGATCCGGCCGCCACGTCCCAATCATGTAAGGCGCTTTGATCTCGCAGAAAGAAACACGATAAACACCACAAGCTTGATGGCGGGTCCGTCGGGGGATAGCTAGGCGTGAGAGTCAGGATACGTGTTCACAAGGTTAACAATTGAGGATGTAATGTCTAGTGTCTTGAGAGTGATAATAATTCTCAGTTGTGTGTGTGTGTATATGAATGTGAACGTACCTGTTTGTGAAGACTTAGTTGATAGGTTGTACTCTCTTGTCCAGGTTTCATGGTGCCACCCACTACCTCCGACACGATTACGATATGATGGATTCTGTAGGATCGAGTGATGTATACCCACTACCTTTGGGAACTATTTATGCTGCCGGCCGGCTATATTTCCATCCACATTAATGCATGGCAGGTGTCTTAGTCAACTGTCATGCTTTTTCATCATTACAAGTCAAAGTAATAGATATTAAAAGATCCAATGGGTTAGTCCAATGAACTGACCCGGTTTCATAGGGTTAAATAGAAGTAATATGGTGGCTAGGCCCAGTAACTTTCAAGGTTCAATAATGAAGGCCCAATAGATTAATTAAATAAGTAAACCCAATTTACTTGGCCCAAAGAGGGGAAATATCATGACCCAACATCTAGCAACTTTGTTATAGTTAAGTTGTACATAATCTAAGCTAATTAACAACTTA
The DNA here is from genome assembly GCA_020205615.1 of Panax quinquefolius. Classification (NCBI taxonomy): domain Eukaryota; kingdom Viridiplantae; phylum Streptophyta; class Magnoliopsida; order Apiales; family Araliaceae; genus Panax; species Panax quinquefolius. The sequence goes on from JAINUW010000646.1 coordinate 190,873, forward strand.
ATATCAATTTCCTATATTGGACCTTTGAACTATTCAATGGGGATGAGTACAATAAGCCGGTCTCATAATATATACACACATATATATAGCTCAGTTTTCTCCAACGAATTGAAGAAAACGAACTAAAAATTAAATGACTATAGCGACAATATTTTCTGTCGCAATAACATAAAAAATCGACTTTCTATACTATAGCGACGAAAAAAATCGTCGTTATAGCCGATTCGTTCTTAGTTCACTCTTTTCGATTCGCTGAAAAAACGGACTTCCATATATGTATATATATATATTTATATATATATATATATACATTATGAGATCTGTCCAGGACTCGAGACGGAGTCCTAAATATCTGGATCATTTTTTTTTTTTTTTTTTTGAAACAACTAAAAATAAAATAAAATTATGGGCGGAATTTTTACATAATAAAGTGTTTTGGGTGTGTTTTGGATACCTATACCAAAAATATTTATGCGATGCGCATGCAGTGCATGCAGGACATGTTTTAGTATAGGCATCCAAATCACACCCAAAACAATCAGATATGTAAAAATTTCGATTCATAATTTTATTTTATTTTAGTTGTTTCAAAAAAAAAAAAAAAAAAAAAAAAAAAATAGTCCAGTATTTTATAGAGTCCGAGATCGATTGATGGATCCGGACTCTATATATATATATATATACGATTAAAATCTCTCAATGACAACCTTAAAGAAGCGAAAAAAGACAAACTGTCGTCTTTGGTGTCTATGGCGACAGATTTGATCCGTCGCCATAGCCACGTAGTCTTTTTAATGATTTGGTTGAACTGTAAATATAGACACACCAAAAACGACGATTAAATGCCTTTGATCGCTTTTTTAGGTTGACTTTTAAGCTGGGATCAGATATATATATATATATATATATATATATATATATATCTTATTCGAAATGATTGTTGAGCTAGGGAGGTTTTCTTTCTCTCACCAACCTTTTCAGCTACCTAAGTTTTTTTCTGTCTCAACAACCTTTTCTGTTGTCGTATCTGTGAACCCAACCAAGGATATATATATATATATACATATATATATATATTAAATCCTTTAATATTATTTAAAAATAAAAATATGGTTAAAGTAAATTTATAATGCATTGAAAAAGTGAGCTTATTCATTAAGAAAAAGAGATGAGAGAGATGGAAGGACCTACTTTTATACACTTTCTTTACGGTCTAGGTCAAGAGTTATCTAGAAACGAACTTTAAAAGGAATTGAAGACCAATCCACACGGTTGGATTGACTCTGTTTTTATTATTTCTTTTGATTTATTTAAATTTAAGAGAGTAACCAAGTCATCATGCATGAGGCCAAAAAGATTATATTAGAAAAAAAAACATTATAATTTAAATTTATACTAAGAAATGTTATCGAAATATTATGTCTAAATATGTGAACTACTGCAAACCTTAACTTAATATTTATAATTGTATATATTGACTTTAAATCCAAATTTGTTCACTTAAATTAGAATTTGAAATGCCTCAAATTGATTTAAGTAGGATAGCCAATATTTTGATACTTTGATTTACTCAAAGTCTACCATTTGAGACTAAAATTTGTATATAAAATTAATTTTTAATTTTATTTAAAAAATTTGATGTATTTTATCCTATTTATTTATATTTAAAGGTCGTGTTTGTTTGTAAGTATTATCTTGGGATATGAATATTAATCTCAAATGTCTTGTTTGTTTTTAAATTTAGGCTTGATTTATTAGTACATGAATTATAAAATAACTTAATAATCTCGAGATTATAATTATAATCTCGAGAATTATAATCCTAGGATTAATAGTTATCCCATGAATAATTTTATAAAAATAAACATGTGACTAAGATTATTTAATCAGTTACAATCTATGAAAATATAGTCTGAGATTATAATTATTACAAACAAACATGGTAAAAGGGATTGTGGTATTTAAAAGCTCGTAAATTTTTTTTAGTGTTAATATAAAATGGCAAAATATTCTTAAATTTATTACTCTCCACCCTAGGATAATAATCTTGGTTGATTTTTTGCGCATATTAAAAAAAAATAACAAATTTTCCATAATTAAATGATTATAGTTTTTTACACATGACTAATAATGTTTCATAAATATGTATATAAAAATAAATATGACAATTAATAGTAAGGAATTATAGAGAAATTATTATTAAAAATAGATTATTTAAAGTAAGTAGATACTTAACTTTTGAAGTCACAAAATAATAATAAAAACTTTTATCTTGGGGACTAGAGAGTATTACAACACTTTATCATGTTATAATTAAAATTAAAAACTATATACGAGACATTATTTTTAATGACAGTGTGTAATGACATATTATAAAATGACATAATATTCTTAAATTTATTATTATAATTATTTTATCATGTTATAATTATAAATTAAAAACTGTATACGAGACGTATTAAATTTAAAAAAGTGTGTAATGACATTACCAAGGGTTGCCCTATATTGGGGGCAGTGGGGGCCACGCCCCCAGGGGGGTTTTTGCAAAAAAAAATATATTTTATATGTAAAGTAATTATTTGCAATTTTTTAAAATATAGATTTATAATAATTAATATTTCATCCATTTCACAAAATGTTTTTCAGTTTAACTTAAAGTTTTTCTAATATTCTAATTTAAAATTAGTACATACGAATTTAAATATAGACAATAAAATCATAAATTATATTTCATCTTTTCCACAAAAAAAATCGCATTTATAAGCTTTAATTTCATATATTAATGTTTCATGTTTAGCTTTACTTTGAAATAATTAATTGAGTATTTAGTTTAATAGTGATAGTGTGGTAATGTAATTGTGATAATAAAATTTATAAATAAATAAAAATAAAAGTAAAAGAAAATCATGTGTATTCCTTTTTCTAACATAGCAAGTTAATAATAAATGTGTTTTAATATGATTCTCTAGTGATTTACCTCCATTTTATGAAAAAATAAAATAAATAATATCTATCATTAATATTGACAATGAGTGTAATGGTTCATGGTTGAGAGTGATTAATCCATTGTCGATTTCTCTTACCATGGATATATATATATATATATATATATATATATATATATATATATATATATATATAAATTTAAATTTTAAAATTGACATAGAATTTTGTAAACTATTTAAAAAGTAATAATTAATTATTATAAGTCTTATTGTTTCATTCAATTTTGAGTTTAAAATTAATATCTTAAATGGATAACTTTAAAAATTAATAATGATCATATAATTTGAAATTGAGAGAATATATAACAATTAAATCTTGTACCGTTTATAGTGGTAATATTTTACAGTTAAAAAAACACGAATACATATATATGTATACGGACAGTTTCTTTTTAATTTTGTTAAAAGAAAAATTTTCGTGATCAAATCTTGCACTGTTTATAGTAATTAACAACATCTAGTGGCCGACCATATAAACTCTCATACCCAAATATGCATATGGGAAACATTATTATAATTGTCAAAATTATTTAAACGTGACAAACCCAAAACAACGTAGGACCAAAATTATTTAAACGGTTTAAAATTTTCCATAGAACCAAACATATCCTCAATTCGGACTATTTCAACTGATTTTAATTTTGCATTAGACTAATTTTATTTTGAATTGTTAACCTCAAGATCTTCTCCAACGTCACAATTACGTGTAGAAGACGCCTTGATGATCGCATGCGAAAAACACGATAATCACTACAAGTTTGACGGTAGGACGTAGAGGGGACAGCGAGGCGTGAGAGTCGATATACGTGTTCATGAGGTTAACAATGAAGGATGTAATGTCAGTGTATTGAGAGAGATAATAATCCTCCATGATGTGAATATGAATGAGAATGTGTATGAGAACGGACTGTGTTTGTGAAGACTTAGTTGATAGGTTATACTCTCTTTGCGGTTCTTCTGTAGTGCCACCCACTACTTCGACCGACACGTGATCGATGGGTCGATGTGGCTTGGCCTGCCTGCGATCTACTCACTCACTTCTTTATCGCTTTGTTTATCTTGGCCGACTATAATCCCATCCACATTAATGCATGGCGGTGTCTTAGTAATTGTCATGCTTTTCATCATTACAAGTCAAAGTAATAGATATTAAATGATCTAATGGGTTAGTCCAATGAACCAATCCGATCTTATAGGGTTAAATAAGTAATATGGTGATTAGGCAGGTGACTTTCAAGGTTCGATAATGATGGCCCAATAGATTAATTAAACAAGTGAGCCCAACTTACTCTACTTAAAGAGGGAAATATCATGACCCAACATTGCTTCTAGTTTTTGTTGAAGAATGTTTAATGAAAACTATAAATGGTCCGTGATATTAGAATTTACTAAAGGCCCATAACAGGAAGTAATTGAGACATACCCAATTCGGTCCATAAGATGAGGCAGAGAATGGCTGAATGTCCAGAGTAAAAGGCCCAGTCAATAAAGGATCGAAGTTGAACAAGACGGTCTAAAAATCAGAAATCCAACCGAGAAGCCCAATCTGATAAAATGTCTAAGAATTGATCCGAACGCTTCCCATTCGAATTCTCATCATTACTAACATTTAATGTGCCGCTTTTCGTAACTTTCGTCTCTAAAATCGGTATAAAGATAAACTTTACCAATTTGGCGGTTTTACTGTCAATTTGAACTTTGAACCTTTGAGCTTTCTTCTCCTTCACAGAACTTCCTTCTCTCGCTTTTTCTGAAATCTCAACAATGGTGGTTGTGAACTCTAACCAAAATTCTCCCCTTGGCGTGACTCCGTTCACCTTTGTTTCCCCAATCCAAACCCTAACCAAGAGGGTTCGAGTTCTAATCCCAATCCACAAAGCAACCATGGGGAAGAATCGCCCGATCCCTCTCTCCGCCTCCTTCCGACTTCTTGAGGATGGGGAAAAGTTTCTTCAAGCCAATACCCCTCCATCATTACGGAATTTGAGATACGTATCCTCCGGACTCGCCATCGATTAGGATATGTGACGTTATAAGGGCTTCCGCTCGAAGAACGCATGTACCATCGTAGGATGGTTGGGTCGCTATTATGCCATTACTTTTCTTGAAAAGGGATTAAATCTCTTGTGATGCCCCAAAATAGGTCCATTCCATCCAACCCATTACGAGTCGCCAAATACATGGTACATAAATAACTACAACTTTATTATTACAACATATAAAGCTGTGAGTTTAAATACGAGATATTGCCATCAAGACAATATCCACACGCAAATAAATCCCCATCATAATTATTGATAAATTATTTTATAAAATGGTGAGGACTACTAAACAACTCTCTACAGAACCTTCATTCCATACCTCGACTAGTACTCGCTACATTCTCGCCTCACGAGAAGAAAAATGGAACAAAAAAGAAAAGGGTGAGCTCAACTAGCCCAAAAAGAATATTATGACTAAGATAATATACAACAAATTATCGTTAGTCTCCAACAGGAAAAATCTAATAGAATATGATAGACAAACCGGTTTTAAATCAACAATTGCTGCAATGAAAACAACAATTCATTAGAAGAGTTAAGTAGAGAATGCAAACTACTATCTTCTTTATATGAATTTAAAAGTTCATCGTCGATATTTTATCCTCGTAACATCAATCAATATATATCCGAATCAAATATTCATCTTTGCACTACTGGGCCAAAGATATTCATCGATTGGTCATGTTCATCTAAACACTGTTCATCTTTGCACTACTGGGCCAAAGATATTAATCGATCGGTCGTATTTCATCTCAACACTGTTCATCTTTGCACTACTGGCTAAAGATATTCATCAAGAAATCATTCATCTTTGCACTACTGGGCCAAAGATATTCAAGAATATCATCATTTAGGACCGAGGATGATGAAAAATATTTTAAAGAAAAGCGAATCCGGTGAAACAAAAAAGAACAAATATTAAGGATTCGTATTTTAAACAATCCAAGTTCAAAAATACTTCATAAGTAATCGAGTGGAGTAAAATTCAAGAATGATCAAAACATGGATACAATCAGAAGCTAGTATCCAAAATAGATATTTTGGACAAAAAGAAGAAATTTTATTTTTTAGATTGAATAGTCAGTATTCGTGAATAGTCAGAGTATCGTGAATAATTAATATGAGTATCGTGAATAGTAACTCCTACACCAAAAGATAAAAATTTCACAAAAAAATATCTTCACGCTTCGTGAATAGTACTCATAAATAGTAACTCGTGAATAGTAACTCGTGAATAGTAACTCATGAATAGTAACTCATGAATAGTAATTCATGAATAGTAACTCGTGAATAGTAACCCCGACATGAAAAAGTTCCAAATTTGATAAAAATTTCCAACCAATATTTTGGCATAATGATATTGAAGAAATAATATCATTTTCGAATAAAATAACATCCCTTACCTCGAAAGACAAGATTCTTAGTTGAAACTTATGGATATAAGCTATGACTTGAACTTGCACCGTATAGCAATACTCAAAGTATACTCAAAATACTCACAAGAATACGCTCGATAATATAGAGAGAGAAAACTTCAGTTTCTGGTGTGATTTTCAATTCTAACCTAAGCACCCTATTTATAGGAAAATGCTTAGAACACCAAAGCAGAAAATTTAATATAATATATTATAATTTTTCCACCACTTCATACGCACACTAACAATCTGAATTCAGCCTCCTAATCACATGTTAAATGAGTTTCAAAAATGAAAAAAACATTTTTGTAATTAAAAATATTTTAAACTTCCAAAAATCAATTATTTCAAAACTTTGGAACTTCAATAATTCATAATAAATAGCCCTTTTATCAAAAAATTTGAATCTCGCGACTTTTCATAGGAAATTCCATTATCTACAACTTTACAGAAGGAAGTTTTTCCAAATTCAAAACAGAAATTAACCGAAATCTACAAACGGGCGATTTTACAGGCTATAATCAAATTTCGGTCAATAATTGTGTCCACCAACACACAAAATATGTGTTAAACATTTAATGCCACAAAAATACTCTTCCTCCTCATATACTCATATATCCCACATTCATTATAAAAATTTCACAGATTAATATATTATTAAAATAATATATTTAAATGAATTATTTTATCGAGAAAAGATAAAATATTAATTTTCAACAATTGTCACATTAAAAATTTTCTCCATCTATATCCACATAAAATCAATATTTTCTCATCATATAAATTAATAATTAATTATTCACAAATAATATTACAGAATCACAAGATCTTGCAACTGGTAGTTCCAGAGAAAGAGGGCTTTCAATAAAGATTTCTCCTTCTTGGTAGCAATTAGGTGACCAAACCTCTTCTTGAAGCGAACTTTCTAGACATTGCCAATAATATTTTCTAATAATATTATTCAGATAATATGAATTATTGTCAGATAATGGAAAATCTTGTGTAATGACAATTTATTGAAACAACAAGTAATATAAAATATCAATGCAAAGAATTATTGAATTAATAAAATAAAATCTTGAATAGTAATTATTGTAACAATTATTGAGTAGTGCCTTCTTACGTAAGAATTAATAATTGGTGCAATACTGGGTGTCTTCTTCGTTCAACAACGCGTATTAGTGTGTTTTAACCACCGGGTATTCCAACAAGATAATGGTAATAACTACGCCAGTTATTTATAAATAACTTATATTTGTCGTTTTCTTCATCCAATCGCTTTTAGTTATGGGGCCCATAAAAGGCTGCGGGCCGTAAATACGAATATTCCCAAGCGATACGAATATTCTACGACTAAACGAATATTCCCCGACGATAATGAATATTTTATAACCACTTGCTTATTCGAAATATTTGCGTATTTTACCCATAACTATCCACATTAATCAAATCAACCCTTACTATTTTAAAATAATAAATAGAGGAAAATAAATTTCATTTATTAATAATTTGGGGTCTTACATCTACCCCTCCATGCCTTCGTCGTTACCCTCCTAAGATTCATAGGAGTGGGTTTACGCCAGATTGGTGCCTAATTCCTACATCCACATTCGGCATTCATTGCTTTACGCCACGCAATTAGGGATTCCTCCTCTATCAACATCTTCTTCACCCTCTTCTCCATTTGGTAGGTCCCGAGAACGAGGTTTCAAAATGTTGAGCAAGCAGTCTCCACAATGACACGCATTTGAGAAGAGACCACGATGGATACCCCTTCAAGCAACAAGGATGGCACGAAAAATGGTTTTTGTTACAGACGAAATCTCTTCTCTTCTGATTGGACTATCTACGATCGGATCTTTCTGCGACATTGGAGATATCCCCGAAGAGCGTGTGAAGGAAATGGCAGATTTTTTGAATAAGATTCCTTCGAAGGAATGGAGTTTTACACTTCTGACTAAGCAAGCCTGGCTATATGACCATAAATGTAAGTTTTGAACAACTTTGTAATACTGTTTTTTGAGATATTTAAGTGATATGGGTTCTGATACATGGTTATTTGCACTGTCTCTGATCAAAACAACTTCTTCGGAAGTAAAAGAATTGGAAGACTTTTTGGCAGAGAAGATTACGGATGCGAATGAAGAGCCTCCAACTGAAGAATCTTCCCGAGCTAATCCTCCCGTCACTGATCCACCCAATGTCTCTCTTGAGCAGCGAACCCCAAACTGATGAACCCATCGTTCTGAAGAATCTCTCAGACCTCGGCGAAGGAAGAGAAGCGCGAGAAATCCAAATCCACCCAGCCGGAAACAAATCTTGAAAGTGATCCAGAAAACAATTCCTGAAGCAATTCCACAAGCAACCCCTTCATCCAACCCTAGCTCTGCACCTTAGAATCTGTCCCGATTAAGAAAGCACCTTGATATACCTCTCCACAATCAGGCGAAGGTTCTCCGTGCTAAGAAGATAAGAACAAAGATTACCCCTTTGACTGCCGATGAGCTCCGAGTTCCATCGTCTTCGGCTGACATTACCCCAATAGTCCCAACAGAAATTCAAGTGCTTGATGATGAATTAGTCGGATCTGTCCCCATCTTATCTCGAAAAAGAAAACATCCATTAGATAGCCATCCAAGTTCATCCTCGGCTCCCTCACCAATCCATGAACCTAATCCTGTTTGATCTCCCTCTCCGGTAAATATACATGTGGATCCCTCGTCAATTCACAATCAATCCATGCCTTCTCCTCCAAGACAGTCAACCTCTGAATTTTAGCATGACGCTATGGCCTCTCCAACCATGTGGCCTCGATTTAATGCCAACTTTCCTTTTCAAGCTGTTTGACACCTTTCGTCAAGTAAACCGATGACCATCGATTCGAGGAACAGATTCGAGCGGGGATTTGCTTAGCGAAGGCATGAGCTACTGGCGAAGGTAAATGGTTCTCTCATTTATTTCAGTATTTATCTTCATACTTATACATATGGCCCGATCGAATAATCTTTGGACATGCGTGGCGAATCTTCGTGTTCGGACTTTCTGCGTCGAGGTCTATCGAAGTGAATCAGAAGAAGAAGCGATGAGGAAGGATAATGCCATCTGAAGTGCTGCTCTGGCTCGGGAAAGGACTCAGCGTGAGGCGTTCTTCACACGAATGAGGGTCTTGAAAAGAGTTGGCCCAAGCCAAAGAGAGATGCGAAGACATCGATGAAGAAGCTGAAGTCGACTAAAGCACTGATATGAGGAGATCGTCGAGATGAATGTTGACTTGGTTCGGAGGAGCGAAATAAGGATGGAGAAGATCAAAGAGCTAAAGGCGATGCTAAGATCTTGACTAAAATGATCCGAAGCTAGAGCTAGCGAAACTTCGTCATCTGAATAAGCGTCGGAAATTTGGAAGAAGAAATCAGAGAACTTCGAGGCTCTTGGGACCTTGGGCCTCCTCTAGCAGATGACCTTGCAAACAAATCTATGAAGAGTATCGGAACTCGGATGAGATCAGCGGAGAGATTATGAAGATATATTACGAGAAAGCTATGAGCTCTGCTAGGAGTCGTGGCGAGGAGAAGTTGATTACAACTAGCGTGGATCCATCCTTTTCGACTCTTGAATGGCGAGGATGATGCTGAAGTGAATGCTCTTGTTTTTCTGAGTTTTATTTAAGAATATTTGTGAAAATTTACATTTATTTTGGAAATTGTTTAAGGATTTTGTTTTAAAAACTTTTATCGGGACTTCTATTGTTACGAAATTATGTTAGAATTTATGTTTTTGCCTGATGTGTTTGTCGATATGAATGAATAGATCGAATGGTTCAAATTTGACTTTACATGTCATGACTTACTGCATAATGCTTTTGGTTTCTTGTCAATAATTTAGTACCAATAGTCTTGAATGAACCAGAGCTTAGATTGTGAACTAGTTAAGGCATATGACGAGTTAAGAATAAAATGAAGTGGCCTGAATTTAATGGATAGAATTTAATGGCTGAATTGAATGAACCGAACTCGACACTTGAACAAAATAAAGTAATGTATATACTTATTTTTCGAAGTGTGAGATCGGTCATGTGTCAAATGAATTGGTGATCCTCTTTGCACCATCAAGATCTTGCTTACCACTCGGGGTAGAACAAGTATATAAGGACATTTGTTTACCACTCGGGGTGAAACAATTATATAAGGACCAAGATATAAGGATCAAGATATAAGGACCAAGATATAAGGATCACGAATTTGTCTACCACACTTTGGGTCACAAATTCATAGGAACACTCTCGACAATAAAATTTGCCATCGAATGGCGGCGAGAAGTCAAACCATACCTCCTTACTCCAGTGCATTTTGTTTACCACTCGCGGTAAATCAAAATTAAGAGGATCACGGAATTTGTCTACCACGCAGGGTATAACAAATTCATAGGAACACTCCTGCCGAAAAGGCTACCATCGAATGGTCAGCGAGTCCACCCGTCGTCCTCCTTACTTCGGTGAACTATTGCTTTTACCGCCCTCGGTAAAAGCAATATAAAGGAACATAGGATTTTGTCTACCACATTTGGGGCAACAAATAAATGGGCTACCATCGAATGGCGGTGAGTCCGACCATACCTCCTTACACCATTGTGAACTTAGGACAAATAAGAAGAGGATCAGTTGTGAAAAAGTGAACTTTTATAGATGGTGAACAATCGTACAGACTTCTTGGTAAACTGACTCGATATCTACTGGAAATATTTTGAAGCCTGCCTGCATGCCAAGTGTTCTTGATCTCGGATCCATTTAATGCTTTTAAGCGATAAGTCCACGGCTTTGGTACTTGATCACCTCATCGGCCCTTCCCGATTCGGCATTAACTTTCTGTGTTTTGAGGCGTAGATGCTTGGCTTCTCACGAGGGCGAAGTCTCTACTTCGAATCTGCGAAGTTTGACCCCTTTGTTGTAATGCTTGGCTACTCTTCGTTGATAAGCGAGCCGATTTGAGCAAAAGCTACCTCTCAACTTCTTCTAGCGAGATCCAGTTGGCCTTGGTCCTTTGTCATTTGTAGATCTCTTTGAATTGGTGACGAAGACTTGGAGATCCGATTTGATTTGGGACTAAGGCATCGATTACCATAGGCCAATCGAAGGTGAATCCATGGTGGTCCTCGGTGTAGTCCGGTAAGCCACGACCTGTTTGGCGGTTCTTTGGCCATCTTTCTTTAGCTTCATCGATCTGCGCTTGATCCCGATTCGTGACGTCTGTTGGTCACCTCGACTTGCCCATTCATTTGTGGATGAGCCGCAGAAGTCTTCTTGTCTTTGAACCCCGGCTCTCGTAAAAATCCTTCAAATTTTGATCCCACGAACTTGGCGTCCATTATGCGATATCACCACTTTGGGAATTTAGAAGCGAAATATTACGGACTCTTTCATGAACTTCAAACATTCTGCTCTGTTATCAAGCAGAAGTAAACCGCCTCTACCCACTTGGTCATGTAATCAATAGCAACTATTCTGGTGACTTTGTCCTTAGCTTTCGACAATGGACCCGATATATCAACCCCAGACAATGAAAGGGTATAGGAGATAGAATCGAGTATAGCTCTTACGGTGGTGATGTGGGATCGAATTTGTTGGTGACACTTCTCATACTTTTTACATACTCGGTAGCTTCCTTGAAGATCGTTGGCGATAGTACCCTTATCGAAGAACTTTGTATGCTAATGACTTAGCGACCGTATGATCACCATAAATGCCTTCATGAACTTCGAAGAAGGCATACTCGACCGGACGGAACGGACACTTGATAATGGTGGCGAAAATGCCTTCGATAAAGATCCCCATCAATAAAAACGAAGTTGGCACTCTTGTACTTGATCTTCTTTGCGACATCGATCAAGAAGGAAGGGCGCCATCGCAAATATTCGATGTAAGGAGTCGTCAATGATTAGATCGCTCGATACACATCACCGCTTCATCTTTGAACACTTTCATTTTCTTGCAAAACTTCCAAATAAACCGATCCATTGAAAACATACGCATACGTGGTGGCGAGCTTCGACGGGGCATCGACAATGGAGTTATCGTTCGCTCATATGCGAAAACTCATAGAAACAAAAAATCTTGAAGTCGGTCTTTTAATTACGCGGATCTTGATCATCCTGGTCCCACGAGCTTAATAATCTCCAAGCGGTTGTTTGACGACCAAGCGAGAGTCCTTTGTAAATGATCGACCACGGACCTCTAGACTCTTTCTTGATCGAACACTGCCAACCTTTGCTTCTTTTTCGGCCCGTTGTTCGTCGCTTTAAACCCGAATCGATGGCTGCTTTGTGCTTTGAATCCCTCGGACTCGTCGAGATAATACCACATTACTAACGATCTTTGTAGAGGATCCATCTGCGTCTGGCGTCCATCCATTACATCCCTTTGAAGAACCGCATAGCGGCTCGATCGGACGTCTCAACTTACGGCGATTCGGCATGCTGCCCGGTGAGCGAGCACTCCACCATAAAAATCGGCCAAGGCGACCTTTGATAGCGGTTCGAGGATGATACTCGATGAAAAATTGGGACAACTCCATAGTCCATCTTTGCTAGTCTCCCCGAAACCTCTCGGCTTGCTCATCACCTTCTTGATGGGTGATCCGTGTAAGCGACCGAATGACCTTGAAAATATTATGCGAAGCTTTCTACTAGCATTTATCAAAGCAAAAGCAAATTTTTCAATGTTGAATTACTGGTTTGACATCTCGTGGGGCGTGGTGACATAATAGGCCGGATCTTTGCTTCCAGCGACCTCCGAACGATCTTGCTCATTTGCCCAACGAACTTGCTGCGAGGTATAAATATAAGGTCTCTCTTTGGGCGAGGCTTCATCAATAAAGGTAGAAGATAGATATGTCTTTATGCCACGAAAGGCGTCTTCGCATTCGGCGATCCCTTGGAGCGTCTTTGCATTCTTCGGTCCTTTTAGTGTATCAAAGAAAGGAAGGCCTCTCTCCGAGACTTGACGTAAACCTCCTCGGGCTGCAATCCTGCCCGGTCAGACGTTGGGCGTCTTTGAGCGGTGAGAGTCTTCATGTCAAGAATGGCTGGATCTTCTCGGATTGGCTTGATGCCCCTCGGTGACGGATATCGAAACTTCCTGCACTGAGGCAGAAGGTGCATTTGGCGGATTGAGCCTCGGTGATGATGGCCGGACGATCTGAAGCACTCCTCCGGATCGTCAAATGTTTACGAACTGCGTGCTCTTCACGATCATGTCATCTACATAGACCTCCATGTTTCTCCCTAGTTGCTGTTGAAGGCGAAGTTCATCATTCTACGGTAAGTGGCTCCGGCATTTATAAGGCCAAAGGTCATCTTCTTGTGGCGTACCGAGCGGTGTGTAATGAATGTTGTCTTGGGACATCCTTCTTTGCATGGATATTTGGTGATAACTTTGAAAAAGCATCCATAAAGCTTAGTAATGCCCATACCAGAAGTGGCATCGATGAAATTTGGTCGATATGGGGCAAAGGATAAAAGTCTTTCGGACAAGCTTTATTCGGATCGGTGTAGTCGATGCAAACTTCGCCATTTTCCATTCATACGCTTTTGACACCACATTTCGCCATCCACTCCAGGGTAATCAATTTCATAGATGAAGTCGATTGACTTATGACTTTGCGATCTCCTCATCGATGATCTTTATCATTCTGGTGCAAAAATCCGCTTTTTTATTAAGGCGGCTTCTTTGAAGGATCTACATCTAGTCTCGTGCTTCGACTATTTTTGGTGACTCGGGCATATCTGTGGTTCCCATGCAAAAATGTCGCATAGCGTGAAGGAGCTCCGTGAGGTTTGTCAGAAGAGGTTACGGCGGACCGAACCAATCTTCTTGTCTTCTACGGCTTTCGAGGACTAGCTCGATCTCTTCCGTTTCTCCTGCGGGAATTACCAATGGCTCGAAATTGCTTTCGGTGAAGGGCTCGATCTCAATTGCCATGGTTTTTTTGTTTCTTGACCCCTCACTCAGGAAGAAATAACAGCATTTCTATAACATCGTCGGGCTAGATCTAAGTCCCCCCGCCACTTCTCCAGACTCCGTATGTCGTGGGGAACTTGATTTTGAAGTGAGGGATGGAAGTCAAGCTTGGAGAATTTGTCGTCGGTGTAAGCCTTCCCAATATGGCGTTGTAAGTAGAATCTCATACCTGACATAAAATTTACACATTATTTCTACCTGCGAGGGAAGCCGTCTTAGAAGATCGGCTGGGGAGCTCGATAGTGCACTGTGACTTTAATGGGATCGTTGCTAAAGCCGTATAAAGGAGCCTCTGTCAGGCCTCCATCTTCCGCCCATCAAGATGCATCCTCGATAAGCATGGGCATATAAGATGTCTCTGAAGAGACCGTTGTCTATCATCATGCGCTTCACATCATCTCTTGAACCCACTGCTTATTTGTGATCACTAGCGCCCCCTAAATGCGGCTCGATAGGCTCAGAAGGATAATCTGCATCGGTGAAAGAAATAGGTCCTGGAAAAGGTGTGTTGGCCTTCGGGGAGCACATACGGACATGGCCAGAATCGGTATCCTCTCTCTTCTTCTTCCTACGACTTTCCTGTTGTTCATGGGTTATTACATCGATAGCGTGCCTTGGCGGTGTAGTCTTTGGAATACTTTGAGTGGGTGAGTGGGTAGGAACCGTCGAACGAGTCACGAGCGATCGATCGGTATTTTCTTGACCTTGTTGGTCCCTCCGACCACGTCTTGAACCAATGAACCATTTTGAATCTTCCTCTCTACGAAATCTTTCAAATTGCAACATTCATTAGTATCGTGACCGGTGACTTGATGATAGCCACAATATATTTTTGGTATTGCCACCTTACGGCTTGATGTGGTCACGAGGGTGGCTCATAGAATGGTGGTTCTGATACGGTCCAAGATCACCAAACTATCCGTGTTGACTTGGTGTAAACCTTATTCACGCCGAGGCGGGGCCACGCGGTGGTCGATTACTCTCTGTCGCCATGAGTTATTGAACTTCTTGAGCCCTACTGGCCGATCATTATATCCTCCCCCCTTTCTCGATGCGCCCTACGCCTTAGGGGTCATCTGCATCCTTTAGCTGAGTTAGAAGAAGGGCGTTTCGGGCTATTCATAGCCTCCTCTACAACAATATATCTTTTCTGCTTTGTCAAAAGCTTACGCGAACTCTTGGATGGTTGAACATCAATTTCTTCACCAACTTCTCGGACTTTACGGATCTAGCCCATTACGAAACAAACCTACGGCTTGGAGATCATTTGGTCAGACACGACCAGCTGCTTCTACGAACCTCTTCGCATATTGACCCGAGGACTCGTTGGTGAACTATCCGGACTGTCTTTAATGAGCCGGTGGGCTTCCCTCTCCTTGATTGCTCCCAAGCGGGCATGGAACTTATCAAAGCTTCGGTCAAGAGGAAATTGAATCGGCGGCAAAGTCCCCATCCTTGCCTCGCATCTTTCCTCGATGTCGTAACAAATGTGTGGCACTTGGCGGCATCAATGAAATCATAATAATCCATGGGCGGTCGATGCTGGCTATGGTCGTAAGGTCCCCGGACCCATCGTAACTCTCCATACGAGGCAACTTCTTGGTGACATCGCGCTTCTCCTTGAGAATATCAGGAAAAAGGGATGCCTTCTTTTCGAGTGTCCTTCACTGTTGAACCTCGGCCCATTTGCTTTGGAGCTCTTTCAACTCCTTTACTAAAAATCAACACCTTGAGTGCGAGGAGACCTCTTTCTCTGAGCGACATTACGCCTCGAGTGGATCGATCTCCTCCTGCTTAGATCCCATTGCCCTTGTGGGGCTTCCGGATCTACTTGACGTCTGATTCTATCCTCGTGATGAGAATATTCTTGATGATGCTCTCTTCTTACGGTTTACAGCACGATCTCCCTCGACCCGCTTCTTCGCACATGTAAATCGTCTCGATCTTTGAGAACCAGCGACCACCGGTGCCTTCTTGAGGCCACGGGAGTTACGCTCCTCGATCTCCTCTGCTGGTGAGAGCGATCCCTGAGACACGTGTGTAGAATGCTCGGCTCTTTACCCTCTCGTAGTGGCATCTCCTTATGCTTACTCGCCTTCGGATTTGAACATGGCTAGATGCTTCGTCCCTTAACTTTCGCCACCAAGCATCTGTTGGTATATCTTCTCTCTGCTTTAACAGAACCTCCGAGGCTTTATCTCTGCTTCGCTGCCGTCTCGTCCTGACTTGCGACTCTGCTCCTCTCGACCACTTGGCGATGAGTCTTGGTCGGTGAGCCTTCCGTCCGCCGACCATGATCACGCTCCTTATCGCATCGAAAACCAACCTCAAATGGCCCCACCATGGATCTTGGACGGAGATCTCTGGAGTATGCTTAGAGGCCGTGCTCGTGAGCACTTTTAGAAGGACCAGACGATCCTTCTACCAAAAACACGAGGCGTTGTGAGCTAAGCGCCATCGTCTTTGCGCCTACTGGCGTACCATCTCTACTCCTCATTGTCTTGAAGTAGATTAAATGATTGTGATTGAAAATTTCAATGACACTAGAACTCGACCCTCTTTTAGCGCTTGATGTTAATGCAAGATCTTCTCCAGCGTCCCGATTACGTAAGGCATACGATCTGCCGCACGATAAACACGATAAACACCCACAAGCTTGGCGGTAGGACCGGCCACGGGGATAGCTTCGAGCGTGAGAGTCGATATCGTGTTCACAAGGTTAATGATGGAGGATGTAATGTCTAGTGTATTGAGAGAGATAATAATCCTCGATTGGTGTGTGTGTGTGTGAATATGAATGAGAATGTATGATGAGCGTACACATTTGTGAAGACTTAGTTGATAGGGTATACTCTCTTTTTGGGGTTCTGGTGCCACCCCTACTTACCGACCATGGCCCGTGATCGATGGGTCTGCTTTGCTTTTGCTGATCTCTACTCACTACCTTTAGTGGTCTTTTGTTTATCTGCGCCGAAATGGCTATAATCCCATCCACATTAATGCATGGCGGTGTCTTGGTCAATTGTCATGCTTTTTCATCATTACAAGTCAAAGTAATAGATATTAAATGATCTAATGGGTTAGTCCAATGAACCGACCCGGTCTTATAATATTAAATAGAAGTAATATGGTGACTAGGCCCAGTGACTTTCAAGGTTCAATAATGATGGCCCAATAGATTAATTAAACAAGTGAGCCCAACTTACTCGGCCCAAAGAGGGGAAATATCATGACCCAACACGAATATTTTCAACTACCAACTTTCTTGTGGCCAAAAAGAGTTACTTATATTCTTTTATAGCAAGCGCTATATATATATATATATATATATATATATATATATATATATATATATATCTATAGTTGGGTCCTCGTGCCTATAAATTAATGTATGGACAGTGAGATTTATCTCAAACTTTGAACGGCTCAGATGATTTATTGAGTGAATGAGAAATTCAAAATTATTTGTATTTTATTAGATAGATAGATAGATAGATAGATGTATTTTATTAGATAGATGTATGGACGGTGGGATTTATCCCAAATTTTGGACGGCCCAGATAATTTATTGATTGAGCAGGAAATTAAAAATCATTTATATTTTATTAGATATATATATATATATATATATATAGAAAGAGAGAGAATCCGGTTCCAGTCCGGAAGCTCAGATTTTATCCTATTCGGACTTTTTTATTTTGCTTTTTTTTTGCTTTTTTTTTAAAACAACTAAAAAAAAATATTTAATATGTTATGGAATTGAAATTTTTTCATAATACAGTGTTTTGGGCGAGATTTGGGTACGTATAACAAAACATGTATATGAGACCCCAGATTTTATGAATAAAGATTAAATTTTCTCGAAATTTATTTTTGAATATTATGGTGTGAATTTGATATAATGTTATAGTTGTGGGTAATATTTACAAATTTTACAAAGTACGCAAGTTGTTATATAATATTCGATTGGTGGGGAATATTCGTTTTAACGGAAATATTAAATATAATGGCACAATCATTGGTGGACCCCTAAGTTTATTTGATATTTAATTGGTGGAATTATTCGAGTACGGGGATAATATGTGATGTTAATTAACCCTTGTTTTGTGGCAAGATTTGAAAATGACATCAGAGAATGTTGAGAATAGCAATGGAGCACGAGGAGACCGTTGAGTCTTCATGATCAATAATCGAGGACAATGTGCGGCAGGATGACGATAATCCTTTTGTAAACACCAACACCGATCAATCGATTTGAGCGGCCAGTGACGTTTAGGAGCTTTTTAGAATTCATGCAACATCAAAGAAAGCCACTCCACATTCATAATACTGAGGAGTAAACAATGGCAAACCCACGGTTGGTCACCACTAAACAATTCAAGGGCTGGGACCAACAGAGTTTTTGGGAAAGCGAACCACTTAAGACAGAGGCGTGGTTAAAGCGGATCACCAAGATATTTGATGTCTTGGGATGCTCCGAGAGTAAAGGTTCCTTTGCCACCTTTATGTTGCGTGAAGAAAGCGGATCTTTGGTGGGAATCAGTAAAAGCGTACCCGACTGACACGCGACTCAAGATGTCTTGGGAGAAGTTCAAGAGATGTTCAATGACAAGTACTTTCTCGAAAGTATTCGTCACATGAAGGAGGTGGAGTTTATCAAGTTGGAACAAAACAATATGGTGTCGTCATGCAATACGAGGCTAAATTTGCGTTGTTATCCCGGTTTGCATCCCATTTGGTCGATAATGAGGAGCGAATGACGCGAATGTTTTTAAGAGGTTTGAAGCCGGAGATACGCCAATATCTTATTTCTCATAAATTATGTTTGTATTAGGATGTTGTAAATAAGGCTCGATTAGTGGAGCGCGATAATGAGTCAATCTAACAAAAAAGAAGGCGGTAAAATGAT
Organism: Panax quinquefolius; assembly: GCA_020205615.1. NCBI lineage: Eukaryota > Viridiplantae > Streptophyta > Magnoliopsida > Apiales > Araliaceae > Panax > Panax quinquefolius. The sequence continues at coordinate 210,255 of JAINUW010000646.1, forward strand.
AATCTGATAATGATACTTGATCGTTAAAGCGACAATAAGCATGGAGGAATCAACATGTCGAAATGGTAACCACCGGTGGTAATCATGGTCAAAACAATAAAATGGACATTTCAAGAAGAGGAGATTCAATGATGATGGAAAGGCGTCAAGACCAAAGACCGTTGTTAAGGAAGGAGAACGACCACCTATCATATGCTTCAAATGCGGAGGGGAGGGACACATCAGTCTAAACTGCGCGATGTCGTTCAAAACATGTTATAATTATGGAAGAGAAGGTCACTTAGCCCGATTTTGTCGTTCATCGAAGAAAAATTCAGGTAGGATGGAGGCACCAAAGGCCGTCCTAGAAAAGTCAAAGTCGGTAGTTTAAGAGAGAACTTTTTTTTTCATGACGAGGAACCTGAATAAAATTATCACGGGTATGTTAGTCATAAACTCTTGCGAAGTCTATACCGTGTTAGATACCAGTTCTACTCACTCTTTTATTTCACCTAGTTGTGTTTAATGTTTGAATTTAACTCCAAAGAAGTTAGATTTTGATTTATCTGTTGAAACTCAGTTGGGAAAAACCTTCATTACCTCCACTATTTATAAATCTTGTTCAAATCAACACTTTCACGTTACCTGTCAATCGTATCTCTTTGAAAATACTTGCCTTTGATGTGATTTTAGGAATCGATTGGTTAACTACTCATCATGCTTTTTGTAAGGTTGTTAGCTTTCATATTCATAACCAACCTGTTATGCGAATTCAATCAACCAAATCACTAAAGTCAATCGTGGTCATATCAAGCCATAAGTAAAGAGCCCCGGTCCTTTCGTTGTTGACTTCCTTGTGTGGAATGCAAAAAGCGGACTTTTCGAAGCGGCGGTATTTTGTGAATGACGATGGCGAGTTGATAGGTATCAATGTGACGTGTTACCCAAGTCTTGGATGAGAGTCACAGTTTTGGATGAGAGTCACAGTTTTGAATGATATTTCTATTGTTAATAAATTTTCTTACGTATTCTTGAAGACTTCTTAGCCTACCCCTAGAACGTGAAATCAAATTTTGTATTGACCCCAGTACAAAACCCATTTCTAAAACCCTCAAATATTTCTTCAACTAAAATGAATGTAACATGCGCCAAAGACGTTGGCTCGAGCTATTGAAGATTATGATCGTACCATTCAATACCATCGTGGGAAAACAAACGTGGTAGCTGACGCGTTGAGTAGAAGATTGTATGTGTTTACGAGTGCGATGTTGTTAGCACAAAGACCCATTTTGTACGACTTACAAATGATGAAGATAGAGTTAAAGACTCTAGGAACCCACGTGAAGATAACGAATATACGATTAGAATTGACTTTAATCGATAAAGTAAAATCCGCTCAAGCTACACACCCAAAGCTGATGAATAAAGAAGGTTCAAGAGGGCGTTATTCTAGAAGCAAGAATCAACAAAGAGAGGAAATCTCAACCCTCAATTTAATTGGCTCATTTGAAATCCTCGATAAAGTAGGAACTGTGGCTTATAGACTCGTTTTACCGCCAAGTATGTCGGCGTGTTCATAACGCGTTTTTAACGTGTCGACGTTACGTAAATATGGGGATGACCAAACGCATTATTAATTTAGACCCGGACGAGAGATAGCGAATGATTTAGCGTATGAGGAGATCGTGTTAAAATCTTGGATAAGAAGGATTATATTCGACACTCAAAGGTTATACCTCAAGGTTAGAATTTGAAGTGAGGTCAAGATATCCTCACCATTTCGGCATACCAGTGCGTCACATAAATTTCGAGGGAAATTTCATAAGGAGGGAGATTGTGAGACCCAGATTTTATGAATAAAGATTAATTTTTTTTGAAATATATTTTGAATATTATGGTGTGGATTTGATATAATGTTATAGTTGTGGGTAATATTTACAAATTTTGCAAAGTACATGCAAGTTGTTATATAATTTTCGATTGGTGGGGAATATTCGTACAAGCAAGCACAATCATTGGTGGACCCCCAACGGAATTATTCATCGGATCGAGAAAGCGACAAAAATACTTTATATAAAATAACGGCGGAAGTTTTACTGGTTAACTATTGAACTACACGGTAGTAAAAGTATGCGATGTCTGGCGTGGTTACATAGTAGCACTTGCGGTATTGATTATTGATGCTTACGTGAGAAGTCACTCGGTTATTCTCAATTATTGCTACTGATAATTGCTTTGATCATATCTCTCATATTATTGATTCGATTATTGTCGTAGTATCATCTGCATAATATGTTATTTTATTAAATCAATAATTGAGACGACGAAGTTATTCATTTTATTAAATTACAATATTTACAATGTCTAGAAGTTACATCGAGGAGAGATTTGGTCACCTAATTGCTGGCATGATAGGGAGAAATCCTTATTGGAAAGCCCTCTTTCCAGGAATGACTTTGGTTGATAAATATTGTGAGTTATAATATTAATGATGAATGTTATTAAAATTGAAGTTGTGTTCGGAGTTGAATTTGGATACGCGGACGTGATATTTGAGTTCGGAGCGATGGAATTAGAAAAAATAGTCTATAAACACAAAATTTTTCGGAATTCACTATTTGGTCAAAAAGTCAACAGTTGACTTTTTGGGAAAAGTCAAACTTCAAAATTTCAAAATTTATATTTTTGATAAAAATGGTTTCATTGTGTTGGAATTATTTGTGTTAGTGAAAATCGACAATTATTTCTATAATAATTAATGTCTGAAGGTTATATTGACCAATCGGGTATTTAACCGGATAAATGAGCAATTGATTGCTATTATTTCACATGATTATAACTATTTATTCACATATGTATACTATTGTTTCACATTCTTGTTACTATTAGGGGAGTTGGTGCAAGATTGATAATACTTGCATGACTAAGTTAAAAATGGAGGTATAGATGGAGGTCCTATACTGTAATTCGTATTTCCACATGTCTAGAACTATTGATTCACATAATTTACTATTGAATCACATTATTTACTATTAGGGAGGTGGTGCAAGTTTGATAATACTTCCATGACTAAATTAAAAATAAAGAAAAAGTTGGAGGTATTGTACTGAAATTTTTTGAGCCCCAAAACGTGCAATTATCAAAACTATATTTTTCTATAAATAGAAGCTCATTCTTCCTTCATTTCTCACCAATTCACAAAAGTTTTAGAGCGATCATTATAGAGAGAAATTATAGAAAGAAGAAGAGAAGTCTGTTACCTCACTATTCCAGTATCCAGTTTTTCTAAAGGTAGGGAGTATTATTTCTTTCTTATCCATGAAGAAAACTTCTGTTATTCCATTATTTATTATTACATTGGAATAACTTTGTATCTGTGAGCTACCCTATACTTGGTGAAATTCTTACATTGTTCCATTCTTTATCATTCATTTGGAACATCCATGCATGCATTCTATGCTTGGGACTGGTTCCGCTTTTTATTATTTTGTTAGAATATATCGTATACATGCGTTTCGCCGGACACGATTCCGTCTTTATTATTACATTGGAATATCACATGCATGCTTTTCTGTAGAAGACGATTCGTCTTTATTATTCAGGTTGGAATATCACATGCATGCGTTTTCTACGGACCGATTCGCTTTATTATTTTGTTGGAATATCTTGTTTGTGCGTTTCATGGGACTGATTCCGTTATTTATTATTCTCTTTGGAATAACTTTTGCGTATGCGGTCTATCGCATGCCCGGTGATTTCTTTTGTTATTATATTCCTTATTATACTCGGTTGGTTAAAGTTTTGACTTCTATACTCCATGAAATTAGTGGAATATCCTTGATATTTTGCGCTTCATCCGATATCTTTTCATGGAAATATTCTTACGAGCATTCTTGAATTTTACTCGCAAAAGCGGTATCATGTTGACAATTTGGATGTTATTAGTTTCTCGGATAAAATAATTCTTGAACTTGTTTCATTGAATTCTTATATCATTGTCATCATCCTCGTGTTTATATTTTGTTGAAAGTTATCTCGTGGGCCTATAGTGCATAGATGGACTTGGTATGATTATGACCGAGGGAATTATTGGTGTAATCATGACCGTAATGTTACAAATGATGTGGTAAAAGTCCTCATTGGCCCGTAGTGCATTGATGGACGGTTGTTGGCATGATCATGACCATTATTGAATACACAAATATTCTTGGCCCGTAGTGCGTGGATAATTGTGGTCGTGATCTTAAAGAATATCATTGGTAGTAGTAGTGCGAGGGTGATTCGATGATGTGAATTATTTATTAAGTCGAGTCCCAATGATAAAATGATGTAAAACCTTTTAAATCATAAAAGATAGTAGATTTTATTCTCTACTTGACTCTTTTAATGGATTGCTTGTTCATTTGTAGTTAAACTTGATGGTTGTTATATTGTATCGGTTTAATCTTTGTTGAAGGCTAACGATAATATATTACGCATTATCTTAGTCATAATATTTTCCTCTTGGGCTAGTTGAGCTCACCCTTTTACTTTTATTGTTCTCTTCGGGAAAATGAGAAGCGTGGCGAGGACTAGTCGGGGAGCGGAGTGACGGACGGATGATAGCATTACTAGTCCTCTATTTGATCGGTGAAATAGTGGAAAATAAATGTAATAATATTGAATTTGAGTTTGTATATTGTGCAGGCGACAATATTTGTATTAAAACTCACGACTTATGTTTTGTCGTATTTTTTACGACGGTTGTATAATTAAGTTATATTTATATTACGTACCCGTGTATATTTGACGATTTCAAGATAGGTGATGTATAACTATTTTGGGGCATCACGGTTGGTATCAAAGCTTAGGGATATTGTGGCGCCCCAAAATAGGTATACATCACCCATTCGAGTTGTCAATACACATACATAAACAACTTCTAACTTTATTATTACAACGGTAAAGCGTGAGTTTGAATACAAATATTATCTTCTGAACAATATCTATACTCAAATAAATCCTCATCAAATTTATTGATACATTATTTTACAAAAATGGTGAGGACTACTAAACAACTCTCTCTAGAACCTTCATTCCATACCCAGGCTGCGTGCTTCATTATATTCTCGCCTCACGAGAAGAAAAATGGAACAAAAAGGAAAAGGGTGAGCTCAACTAGCCCGAAAAAAGAATATTATGACTAAGATAATATACAACAAATTATCATTAGTCTTCAACGAGGAAAAATCTAATAGAATACAATAGACAACAAGTTTTTAAATCAATATTCGCAATGAAATAATAATTCATTAGAAGAGTTAAGTAGAGAATGCAAACTACTATCTTCATGTATGAAGTTAAAAGTTCATCGATCATCTTTTATCCCTATAATATCAATCGATATACATACGGAATCAAATATTCATCTTTGCACTACTGAGCCAAAGATATTCATCGATTAAGTAAGTATTCATCTAAACACTGTTCATCTTTGCACTCTGGGCCAAAGATATTCATCGAAATCATTCATCTTTGTCTTCTGGGCCAAAGATATTCAATAATATTATCATTTCTGTTGAAGATGATGAAAATATTTTTAAAAAGCGAATCCGATAAAACAAAATGACAAGGATTAAGGATTAAGGATTAAGTACTTTGTTTTATCCATGTCCAAAAATAACTCAAAATAATCATAGTGGTGTAAAATTTGAGAATGATCAAAACATGGATACAATCAAAGCTAGTATCCGAATAGATATTTTGGACGAAAAGGAAAATTTTCATTTTCGATGAATAGTCTTAGTATTCGTGAATAATGTAGTATAGGTGAATAAGTATCGATATCGTGAATAGTAACCCCTACACACAAAAAGTTCCAAATTTGATTAAAAAGTTTAGATCAATACTTGACATCATGATATTAGAATAAATAATATCATTAAAAAAAAATAATATCCTTTACCTCGAAAGATCGATTTAAATTTGAAACACAGGATATAAAGGCTATGACTTGAACTTGCAGAGTATAGCAATACTCAAAGTATACTAAAAATACTCACAAGAATACACTCGATAATATAGAGAGAAAACTTGAGTTTACGGTGTGATTTTCAATTTAACCTAAGCACCTATTTATAGGAAATTGCTTAGAACACAAAAGCGAGAAAATTTAATAAAATATTAATAAATTTATATAAATCATACATAAACTTGGAAATTCTGATTTCAGCATATTTTTCAACACATGTGCCTACCAACCAACCACAAAAATGTTTTTGTTATTTTAAACAATTAAAACTTCCAAAAATCAATTATTTCGGAACTCCGAAACTTCAATAATTCACAATAAATAGCCCTTTTGTCAGAAAATTCAAAACTCGCGACTTTTTATAGGAAATTCAATTCTCTACAACTTTTCAGAAGAAAGGTTTTCCAAATTCCAAATAAAAATTGAATGAAATCCACAAGCGGGCAATTTTACATTTATAATCAAATTTCGATCGATAAATGGGGTCCGGCCAGACATGTTTAACATGTTTTAAACATTTATTGCAACAAAAATACTCTTCCTCCTCGTATACTCATATATCTCACATTCGTTGTAAAAATATCACCATTATTATATTATTAAAATATAATAATATATTTAAATGAATTATTTTATCGAGAAAAGATAAAATTTTAATTTTCAACAATTGTCACATTAAAAATTTTCTCCATCTATATCCACATAAAATCAATATTTTCTCATCATATGAATCAATAATTAATTATTCACAAATAATATTACGAGAATCTGATATTGACAACGGCGGTTCAGGAAGAGGGCTTTCAATAAGAATTTCTCCTTCTTGGCGCCAGTGATTAGGTGACCAAACCTCTCCTTGAGCAGAACTTTCTAGACATTGCCAATAATGTTATCTAATAATATTATTAGGATAATATGAATTATTGCTTCGATAATGAAAAAAATCGTGTAATGTGATTATTGAAACAACAAAGAATATAAAATATCAATATGACAATTATTAAATCAATAAAATCTTTGAGCAGTAATTCACGTAACCATTATTGAGTAGTGTGCTTCTTACGTAAGAATCAATAATTGGTGCAATACCAAGTAATCTTCTTGTGTTTTAACCGCAGGAGTATTTTAACGATGATACTAGTAGTATGACTACTATTTGTTATTTTTAAACAACTTATATTTATCGTTTTCTTCATCAATCGCTTTTTCGTTATGGGGCCCACACATGTTTTGCTTGGCAGGTCATGCGAATATTCAAACGATGCGAATATTCTACGACCAAACGAATATTCCCAAACAACAATGAATATTTTATAACCACTTTGCTTATTTTGAAATATTTGCGTATTTTACCCCTAACTATCCACATTAATCAAATCAACCCTTACTATTTCAAAATAATAAATAGAAAATTAAATTTCATTAATAATAAGTTGGGGTCTTTGGATATGATCCACTGGCTAAGATGTGAGACTAGAACTAGGAGAGAGAGGCGGGAATTCCTTCATTTAGTATGACTACCTAAGTTTATTTGATATTTAATTGGTCACGAGGAGTATAGGAAAATGTGTGATATTAATTAACCCTTGTTTTGTGGCGGTATTTGAAAATGACATCAGAGAATGTTGAGAATATCAATGGAGCACAGGGAGACCGTTGAGTCTCCACGGATCAATAATCGGGACAATGTGCGGTGACGTGGCGATAATCCTTTTGTAAACACCAACTTTGATCGATTGATGAGCAGCGGTATGTTTAGGAGCTTTATAGAATTCATGCAACATCGAAGCGAAAGCCACTCACATTCATGTCTGAGGTAAACAATGGCAACCCACGGTTGGTCACCGCTAAACAATTCAAGGATTTGGGACCACCGGAGTTTTCAGGAAAGCGAGAACCACTTAAAAGAGAGGCGTGGTTAAAGCGGATCACCAAGATATTTGATGTCTTGGGATGCTTTCAGGAGCAAAAGGTTCCCTTGCCACCTTTATGTTGCGTGAAGAAAGCGAGATCACTTGGAGGAATCGTAAAACATACCTGACTGACCCTTTGAAGATGTCTTGGGAGAAGTTCTAAGGTACATTGATGACAAGTACTTTCACGAAAGTATTAAATCACATGAAGGAGGTGGAGTTTATCAAGTTGGAACAAAACAATATGACCAGTGTATGATACGAGGCTAAATTTGCGGAGTTATTAGGTTTGCATCCCATTTGGTCGATAATGAGGGCGAATGATGCGAATGATTTTAAGAGGTTTGAAAATAGGAGATACATGATATCTTATTTCTCGTAAATTGTGCTTGTATTAGGATGTTGTACATAGGGCTCGATTAGTGGAGCGATAACGAGTCAAACCTGACCAAAAGAAGAAGCGGTACGCAAAATGATAATCTGGGGTGATACTTGATCATCAAAGCGATGTCGATAAGCATGGAAGGAATCAACATGCGAATGGTGGTAACCGCCGGTGGTAATCATGGTAAAAACAATAAGAATGGACATTTCAAGAAGAGGAGATTCAACAATGATGGAAAGGCGTCAAACACCGGTGTAAGACCGAATTTTTTAAATAAAATGGAATTTCCTCTATTTATTATTTTAGTAAGAGTTGATTTGATTAATGTGGTTAGTTATGGGTAAAATCATAAAAATATTTGAATAAGCAAGTGGTTATAAAATATTCATTATATTAATAGGAGAATATTCGTATTGTCGGGGAATATTAAATGCGACAGTAGCGATCTTTATGGGCCCCCATGTGAAAGCGATTGGATGAAGAAAGCGACAAATAGAAATTATTTATAAATAACGGCGTAGTTATTTACAGATTAATATTGTTGGAATACCCGGTGGTTAAAACACACTAATCTGGCGTTGTTGAATAGTAGCACTACGGTATTGCATCAATTATTGATTCTTACGTGAAGGCACTACTCAATAATTATTACTGATAATTCTTTATTCGGATTTTATTTTATTGATTCAATAATTGCAACATTGATATTTTATATTACTGTTGTTTCGATAAATTGTCATCACACAGTATATTCCATTATCGAAGCAATAATTCATATTATCTGAATAATATTATTAGATAACATTATTGGCAATGTCTAGAAAGTTACATCTAAGAAGAGGTTTGGTCACCTAATCAAGGCGATGAAGAAGAAATTCTTATTGGAAAGCCCCTCTTTCAGGAACCGCACGGTTGTCAATAATGTGATTACGTAATATTATTTGTGAATAATTAATTATTGATTTATATGATGAGGAAAATATTGATTTTATGTGGATATAGATGGAGAAAATTTTTAAAGTGACAATTGTTGAAAATAAATATTTTATCATTTTCCGATAAAATAATTCATTTAAATATATTATTTTAATAATATATTAACGGTGATATTTTTATAATGAATGTGGAATATATGAGTATATGAGGAGGAAGAGTATTTTTGTGGCATTAAATGCTTAACACATATTTTATGTGTTGGTGGACCCATTTCTTGATCGAAAATTGATTATAGTATAAAATTGTCAAGTATGTGAATTTGATTCGATTTACATTTGGAATTTGAAAAACTTTCTTACGAAAAGTTGTAGAGAATTGGATTTCCTATAAAAACACGCGTGAGTCAATTTTTACGATAAAAGAGCTATTTATTATGAATTATTGAAGTTAAAAGCTCGAAATAATTGATTTTGGAAGTTTTAATTATTTATATCAACAAAAGCGTTTTTTATTGTTTTGGTTGGCCCCCGTGTGTTGTAAACATGCTTGATTTGAGAGTCTTGGTTGGCGTAGGAATATATATATAATATATTATTATTATATTAAATTTTTTGCTTTGGTGTTCTAAGCGATTTCTATAAATAAGGTCTTAGGTTAGAATTGAAAATCATACCGGCTGAAGTTTTCTCTCTCTATATTATCGGCGTATTCTTGTGTGAGTATTTGAGTATACTTTGAGTATTGCTATACGGTGCAAGTTCAAGTCATAGCTTTATATCAGGTTTTTTACTTAAATCTTGTCTTTCGAGGTAAGGGATGTTATTTTCTTCTCAAATGATATTATTTCTTCAATATCATTATCTTTGAAATATTGGTTGGAACTTTTTATCAAATTTAGAACTTTTTCATATGGGAGTTCTTATTCATGAGATTCTTATTCACGAGTTCTTATTCACGAGTACTATTAATGAAGCGTGAAGATGTTTTTTATGGAATTTCTATCTTTTGGTGTGAGATTCTTATTCGTTATGTAAACCTTATTCACGTATCTGACCTTATTCACGAATCGGCACTATTCATGAAAAATGAAAATTTTCTTTTCGTCCAAAATATCTATTCGGAGACTAGCTTTGATTGTATCTATATTTTGATCATTCTTGAATTTCTTGGCCGAAATGTTTAACACATATTTTGTGTGTTGGTGGACCCATTTCTTGACCGAAAATTGATTATAGACTGTAAAATTGTTCGTATGTGGATTTGGTCAATTTCTTTTTGGCGTGGTCGAACGTGTCTTTGAAATGAGTCTCCTCTTGAGTTCTTGAGCTCTTCCCACATTCCTTGCTCCATTGAATTTTGTATCTCTACGAGTCAATTTGCGTTAATGGAATAGCGATTCGAGAATATCCTTCAAACGAATCTCTCGATAATAACCAACTAAGCACAGAAAGCTACATTATTTTGATTCTGAGCTTAGGTTGTTCTCAGCTGTGACTCATATCGACCTTGGATATGCGTTACAATGACACTATCGGTTCTTATCATACGAATATGGTGTCCCTACCGAAAGTCGGCTTTGGTGCATTCCACAAAGGAAGTCACCGGATAAAGGCTCGGTACCAAATTCTATAGTTGAATTTTAACTCACGAAGTTCAATAGAGCCATTCGATATGAGATTTTAGAAATGAGTTTTTGTACCAGGTTCAAAGTCGATACAAAATTTAATATCGGGCTTTGGGAGTAAGCTAAGAAATTCTTGAGAAAATACGTCGGGGAAAATCAATAACAACAGGAATATTATTCAAATCGGCGTGTCTTTATTCAAATCCATAACATGGACTAAGAAAACTTGACATCCATAATAAGCGAATGACTTCATGGCTTGATATGAAAATGTTTGACTTCTGATGGTTTGATTGCACGAATTGAATAACGAGTTGCTTAGGAATATGAAAACTAATGACCTTACGAAAGCAATCAATTTTGGCATCTTGAGTAGTTAACCTTAAAATCACATCAAAAGCAAATATCTCTATAGAAATAAGGTTAACTGGTAATGTGATCGTGCCAACTGAATCAAGCAAGATTTCTAAACAACGGATATAATGAAAGTTTCTCTAGCTGAGTCTTCATAAATAAATCAAAGCCTAATTTCTCCGTAGTCAAGTTCAAAGCGTTAAGCGTAAGCAAAGAGATAAAAGAATGGGTAGAGCGGGGTATATCAGTAAGGTATAGACTTCGCAAGAATTTATAATTAACTAACTTGGTGCAAACTTCGTTCGGGTTCCTCGGTTGAACGTCTTTCGTTATCTTTCTAACAACCTGAGCCCTGTTGTGACAACATCTCGAATAGAGAAAATTTATGAGAAATGAGATCTTGGCGTATGTCGGGTTTGAAACCTCTCGAAACATCCGCGTCACACGTTCCTCATTCTCCACCAAATGAGGTCTGAACACGGATAACTCATGAACTTCGCCTCGTATTGGGACACCGTCATATAGATTACATTCTAGTCTAATAAACTCTACCTCCTTCATATGGCCGAATACTTTCGGGAAAGTACTTGTCATTGAACAATTCTGAAACATTTTCCAAGGGCGTCTTTGAGTGCGGTGCATTTGGATGGGTGCGCTTCCATGATTCCCACCAAGATGTCTGCTTTCATTACGGAACATAAAAGTGGCGAATGGAACCTTACATTCCTCCGTGCATCCCAAGACATCGAATATCTTGGTAATCTGCTTGACCCACGTCTCACTTTAATCGGATCAAGCATTCCCAGCATTACGGTGGTCCCAACTCTTTGAAGCTTGCATTTGTGACCACCCGTGAATTCTTATCATTTCCTCCTGTATTTTGAACACGAGTCTCCTCGTCGATTTTGCATGAAATGCAAAAAGCTTTTAAACATCCCTCGTTCATCATCTCGCTTTCAATGGTGTTGTTTGGGAGGAACATTGCCGACTGTTGTTGCACGTTCTCCTCGTTGGTAAAAGTACAGGCATCTCCACGGTCTCATTTACTCCTTGTTAATATTCTCGATCGACATTCTCAAATCTTGTCATAAAATAAGGGTTAATTAAGGAAATCAATATATCACATAATATCCCTATATACTAAACAACTAACAAATAAGCTTAGGTAGGACACACTAGCTAGCGAAGGATTTCTGGCGTCTCTCCCTTCTAGTTACATTCCCGATCTCCGCCGGAGATCGTATCCCCAAGCTCGATACCAATTTGTGGCGCCCCCAAAATAGGTCCATTCCATCCAACCCATTACGAAGTCGCCAAATACATGATGCGAAATAACTACAACTTTATTATTACAACATATAAACTTTGAGTTTAAATACGAGATATTGCCATCTAGACAATATCCACACGCAAATAAATCTCCATCATAATTATTGATACATTATTTTACAAAATGGTGAGGACTACTAAACAACTCTCTCAGAACCTTCATTCCATACCCAGAGCTAGTACTTTCATTACATTCTCGCCTCACGAGAAGAAAAATGGAACAACAAGGAAAAGGGTGAGCTCAACTAGCCTAGTAAAGAATATTATGACTAAGATAATATCTGACAAATTATCGTTAGTCTTCAACGGGGAAAAATCTAATAGAATCTGATAGACAACAAATTTTAAATCAATATTCGTGGCGGAAATAATTATTCATTAGAAGAGTTAAGTAGAGAATGCAAACTACTATCTTACATATATGAATTTAAAAGTTCATCGTCGATATTTTATCCTGTAACATCAATCGATATACATACGAAATCAAATATTCATCTTTACACTACTCGGGCCAAAGATATTCATCGATTGGTCATGTTCATCTAAACACTGTTCATCTTTGCACTACTGGCCAAAGATATTCATCGAAATCATTCATCTTTTGCCTTCTGAGCCAAAGATATTCAATAATATCATCATTTAAGACCGAGGATGATGAAAATATTTTTAAAAAAGCGAATCTAGTGAAACAAAATGACAAAGATTAAGGATTAAGGATTCGTACTTTGTTTTATCCATGTACAAAAATACCTCAAAAATAATCATAGTGGTGTAAAATTGAGAATGATCAAAACATGGATCTGATCAAAGCTAGTATCCGAATAGATATTTTGGAGAAAAAGAAGAAATTTATTTTTAAATTGAATAGTCTTAGTATTTGTGAATAGTCTAGATCGTGTATCGTGAATAGTCTTAGTATCGTGAATAGTAACTCAAACACCAAAAGATAGAAATTCCACAAAAACATCTTCACGCTTACGTGAATAGTACTCGTGAATAGTAACTCGTGAATAGTAACTTTCATGAATAGTAACTTCGTGAATAGTAACTCATGAATAGTAACTCTGAAGCATGAAAAAGTTCCAAATTTGATAAAAAGTTCCAACTAATATTTCAAGCATAATGATATTGAAGAAATAATATCATTTGAGAAGAAAATAACATCCCTTACCTCGAAAGGCAAGTCTTTAGTTGAAAACAGGATATAAAGGCTATGACTTGAACTTTGCAGTATAGCGATACTCAAAGTATACTCAAAATACTCACAAGAATACGCTCGATAATATAGAGAGAAAACTTGATTTACGGTGTGATTTTCAATTCTAACCTAAGCACCCTATTTATAGGAAATTGCTTAGAACATCAAAGTAGAAAATTTAATAAATTAATATTATAATTTTTTTACAACTTCCTACGCATCCAAGAATCTGAACTCAGCCACCCTAACACATGTTAAATGAGTTTCAAAAATGGAAAAAACGTTTTTGTAATTAAAATATTTTAAACTTCCAAAATCAATTATTTGGAACTTGAACTTGATAATTCACAATAAATAGCTCTTTTATCAGAAAATTCGAATCTCACGACTTTTAATAGGAAATTCAATTCTCTACAACTTTGCGAAGAAAGTTTTTCCAAATTCCAAACAAAATTGACCAAGAAATCCACAAAGCAGACGATTTTCTGTGTTTATAATCAAATTTCGATCAAGAAATGGGGTCCCATGCAAACATGTTTAACATGTTTTAAACATTTATTGCAACAAAAATACTCTTCCTCCTCGTATAATCATATATCCCACATTCGTTGTAAAAATATCACAGTTAATATATTATTAAAATAATATATTTAAATGAATTATTTTATCGAGAAAAGATAAAATATTAATTTTCAACAATTGTCATTTTAAAAATTTTCTCCATCTATATCCACATAAAATCAATATTTTCCTCATCATATAAATCAATAATTAATTATTCACAAATAATATTACTGAGAATCAAGATCTTGTGACGGTAGTTCCAGGAAAGAGGGGCTTTCGATAAGAATTTCTCCTTCTTGGCAGCTTGATTAGATGACCAAACCTCTCCTTGATGCAGAACTTTCTAGACATTGCCAATAATGTTATCTAATAATATTATTAGGATAATATGAATTATTGCTTCGATAATAAAAAAAATCTTTGTGTAATGACAATTATTGAAACAATGACAATATAAAATATCAAATGCAATTATTGAATCAATAAAATAAAATCTTTGAGCGAGTAATTGTTGTAACCATTATTGAGTAGTGCCTCCTTACGTAAGAATCAATAATTGGTGCAATACTGGTAATATTCTTGTCAACAACGCGTATTAGTGTGTTTTAACCACCGGTATTCAACGATATTAACTTGGTAACAACTACTGCCAGTTATTTATAAACAACTTATATTTGTCGTTTTCTTCATCCAATCGCTTTCAGTTATGGGGCCCCACAAAAAGGCTAGCGTCGTAAATGCGAATATTCCCAAAGCGATCACGAATATTCCACGACGAACGAATATTCCAAACGATAATGAATATTTTATAACCTTTGCTTATTGAAATATTTGCGTATTTTACCCATAACTATCCACATTAATCAAATCAACCCTACTATTTCAAAATAATAAATAGAAGAAAAATAAATTTCATTTATTAATAATTTGGGGTCTTCTGACATCCCTCCTTATGAAATTTCGTCCTCGAAATTGGCGTACGATACTGGTATTTGAAAAGATAAGAATACCTCGCTTTCATTTCCGTTTCAACTCCCGGTCATTTCCTCGATAGCATGGTTTCTCCACAAAACTTTAACTTGTGGTATAACCTCGATACATAAGACATGTTCTTTTCATATCCAAGATCTTGACAGGTACCTCCTCGTACGTTAAGTCTTCGTCTATCTCGTCCGGTTCTAACCTCAATGGCGTGGTTGGTCGTCCACATATTTACGTAACATCGATACGTGAAAAGCGTTTTGAACACGCGTCATACTTGGCGATAAAACGAGTCTATAGGCCACAGTTCCTATTCGATCGAGAATTTCAAATGGATTAATAAATCGAAGGTTTGAGCTTTCCTCCGATTCTTGGTTTTGAAATAACAACTTCTTGCACCTCCTTCTTCAAATTCATCACTCGACTCGGTGTGTAGCTTGAGCGACTTTAACTTTATCGATTAAAAGTCGATTATATATATATCATCACGTGGGTACCTAGAGTTTTCATCTCCATCTCTATTATTTGTAAATTATCTGAAATGAGTCTTTGACAATATCGTACTTTCGTACTTTGTATCGATCTTCTACTCAACACGTCAATTACCACGTTCGACTTTTCCGAGGATGGCATGGTCGAACATGTCTTTGAAATGAGTCTCCTCTTGAGTTCTTGAAGCTCTTCCCACATTCCTTGCTCCATTCGAATTTTGTATCTCTACTGAGTCAATTGCGTTAATGGAATAGCGATTCGAGAATATCCTTCAACGAATCTTCGATAATAACCAACTAAGCCTGAAAGCTACATATTTTGATTCTGAAGCTTAGGTTGTTCTCAATCGTGACTCATATCCCAACCTTGGATAGCACGTTACAATGACACCTATCGGTTTACTATCGCTTGCGAATATGGTGTCCCCTACGAGAATGCGGCTTCGGTGCATTCCACGAAGAAGTCACCGGATAAAGGCTCGGTACCAAATTCTATAGTTGAATTTTTAACTCACGAAGTTCAATAGGAGCCATTCGATGTGAGATTTTAGAAATGAGTTTTGTACCGGGTTCAAAAGTCGATACATAATTTAATATCGAGGCTTTGGGAGTAAGCCAAGAAATTCTTGAAAATCGTCGGGAAAAATCAATAACAACAAGAATATTATTCAAATCGGCGTGTCTTTATTCAAATCCATAACATGGACTAAGAAAACTTGACATCCATAATAAGCGAATGACTTCATGGCTTGATATGAAAATGTTTGACTACAATGGTTTGATTGCACGAATTGAATAACGAGTTGCTTAGGAATATGAAAACTAACAACCTTACGAAAGCAATCAATTTTGGCATCTTGAGTAGTTAACCTTAAAATCACATCAAAAGCAAATATCTCTATAGAAATAAGGTTTGGTAATGTGATCGCCAACTGAATCAAGCAAAATTTCTAAACAACGGATATAATGAAAGTTTCTCTAACGGAGTCTCCATAAATAGGTCAAAGCCTAATTTCCGTAGTCAAGTTCAAACGCGTTGGCGTAAGCAAGAGAGATAAAAGAATGGGTAGAAGCAAGGTATCTAGTAAGGTATAGACTTGTGCAAGAATTTATAATTAACTAAACCGTCTAACTAACCGTTCGGGTTCCTCGGTTGAACGTACTCGTTATCTCGCTTCTAACAATTTGAGCCACAATTGACAACATCCGAATAGAGAAAATTTATGAGAAATGAGATACCGACGTATGTCGGGTTTCAAACCTCTCGAAACATCCGCGTCATCGTTCCTCATTCTCCACCAAATGAGAGTCTAAGCACTGGATAACTCATGAACTTCGCCTCGTCTTTGGGACACCGTCGTATCGATTCTGTTTCTAATCTAATAAACTCTACCTCCTTCATACCAATGAATACTTTCGGAAAGTACTTGTCATTGAACAATTCTGAAACATTTTCCAAGACATCTTTGAGTGCAAAATTTGGATGGAGTACGCTTCATGATTCCCACCCGATGTCTGCCTCATTACGGAACATAAAAGTGGCGAATGGAACCTTCGTTTCCTCCGTGCATCCCAAGACATCGAATATCTTGGTAATCTGCTTGACCACGCGTCTCGCTTAATCGGATCCGGCATTCCCAGAATTACGGTGGTCCCAACTCTTTGAAGCGCTTGGTTTGTGACCACCGTGAATTGCTATCATTTCCTCCTGTATTTTGAACACGAGTCTCCTCATGCGATTTTGCATGAAATGCAAAAAAGCTTCTAAACATCCCTCGTTCATCATACGCTTTCGATTGGTGTTGTTCACGGGAGGAACATTGCCGACTTGTTACCGCGTTCTCCTCGTTGGTAAATACAGGCATCTCCACGGTCTCATTTACTCCAATTATTAATATTCTCGATCGACATTCTCAAATCTTGTCATAAAATAAGGGTTAATTAAGGAAATCAATATATCACATAATATCCCTATATCTTAACCAACTAACAAATAAGCTTATAGGTAGGACACACTAGCGAAGGATTTACGCGTCTCCCTCTAGTTACATTCCCCGATCTCATGGAGATCGTATCCCTAGCTACGATACCATTGTGGCGCCCCAAAATAGGTCCATTCCATCCAACCCATTACGAGTCGCCAAATACATGGCATGAAATAACTACAACTTTATTATTACAACATATAAACTTTGAGTTTAAATCGAGATATTGCCATCTAGACAATATCCACACGCAAATAAATCCCCATCATAATTATTGATACATTATTTTACAAAAATGGTGAGGACTACTAAACAACTCTCTAGAACCTTCATTCCATACCCCAGCTAGTACTATTCGCTACATTCTCGCCTCACGAGAAGAAAAATGGAACAACAAGGAAAAGGGTGAGCTCAACTAGCCCGGTAAAGAATATTATGACTAAGATAATATACAACAAATTATCGTTAGTCTTGACGAGGAAAAATCTAATAGAATACAATAGACAACAAATTTTAAATCAATATTCAATGAAATAATAATTCATTAGAAGAGTTAAGTAGAGAATGCAAACTACTATCTTCTATATATGAATTTAAAAGTTCATCGTCGATATTTTATCCTGTAACATCAATCGATATACATACGAAATCAAATATTCATCTTTGCACTACTGAGGCGAAAAAGATATTCATCGATTAGTCGTGTTCATCTAAACACACTGTTCATCTTTTGCACTACTGGCCAAAGATATTCATCGAAATCATTCATCTTTTGCACTACAAGCGAAGATATTCAATAATATCATCATTTAAGGCGAGGATGATGAAAAATATTTTTAAAAAAGCGAATCTAGTGAAACAAAATGACAAAGATTAAGGATTAAGGATTAAGTACTTGGTTTTATCCATGTACAAAAATACCTCAAAAATAATCATAGTGGTGTAAAATTCAAGAATGATCAAAACATGGATACAATCAAAGCTAGTATCCGAATAGATATTTTGGACAAAAAGAAGAAATTTATTTTTAGGTGAATAGTGCCGATGATGCGTGAATAGTCAGATATCGTGAATAGTCTGAGTATCGTGAATAGTAACTCAGACACCAAAAGATAGAAATTCCACAAAAACATCTTCACGAATAACCGTGAATAGTACTCGTGAATAGTAACTCGTGAATAGTAACTCATGAATAGTAACTCATACATGAAAAAGTTCCAAATTTGATAAAAAGTTCCAACTAATATTTCAAAGATAATGATATTGAAGAAATAATATCATTTGAGAAGAAAATAACATCCTTACCTCGAAAGACAAGATCTTTAGTTGAACACAGGATATAGGCTATGACTTGAACTTGCCAGTATAAGCGATACTCAAAAAGTATACTCAAAATACTCACAAGAATACGCTTCGATAATATAGAGAGAGAAAACTTGATTTACGGTGTGATTTTCAATTCTAACCTAAGCACCTATTTATAGAAATTGCTTAGAACACAAAAGTAGAAAATTTAATAAATTAATATTATAATTTTTTCTACAACTTCCCTACGCATCCAAGAATCTGAACTTTCCACCACCTAACACATGTTAAATGAGTTTCAAAAAATGGAAAAAACGTTTTGTAATTAAAAATATTTTAAACTTCCAAAAATCAATTATTTGAACTTGAACTTCAATAATTCACAATAAATAGCTCTTTTATCAGAAAATTTGAATCTCGCGACTTTTTATAGGAAATTCAATTCTCTACAACTTTGCAGAAGAAAGTTTTCCAAATTCCAAACAAAAATTGGCCGAAATCCACAAGCAGACGATTTTCTGTTTATAATCAAATTTCGATCAAGAAATGGGGTCCACCAAACATGTTTAACATGTTTTAAACATTTATTGCAACAAAAATACTCTTCCTCCTCGTATACTCATATATCCCACATTCGTTGTAAAAATATCACTAGTTAATATATTATTAAAATAATATATTTAAATGAATTATTTTATCGAGAAAAAGATAAAATATTAATTTTCAACAATTGTCATTTAAAAATTTTCTCCATCTATATCCACATAAAATCAATATTTTCCTCATCATATAAATCAATAATTAATTATTCACAAATAATATTACGAGAATCACAAGATCTTTTGCAACCGGTAGTCCTCAGGAAAGAGGGCTTTCAATAAAATTTCTCACTTCTTGGTGGCTTGATTAGATGACCAAACCTCTCCTTGAGCAGAACTTTCTAGACATTGCCAATAATGTTATCTAATAATATTATTCGGATAATATGAATTATTGCTTCGATAATAAAAAAAAAATTTGTAATGACAATTATTGAAACAATGACAATATAAAATATCAACGTATGACAATTATTGAATCAATAAAATAAAATCTTGAGCGATAATTGTTGTAACCATTATTGAGTAGTGCCTTCTTTACGTAAGAATCAATAATTTGGTGCAATACTGGTGTGCTACTTTTCAACAACGCGTATTAGTGTGTTTTAACCACCGGGTATTCAATGAGTATACTGAATAACAACTTCTGTAGTTATTTATAAACAACTTATATTTGTCGTTTTCTTCATCCAATCGCTTTTCGTTATAGGGCCCACAAAATTTGCTGCGTCGTCGTCACGAATATTCCTGACAGATTGAATATTCCACGACCAAACGAATATTCCAAAACAATAATGAATATTTTATAACCACTTGCTTATTCGAAATATTTGCATATTTTACCCATAACTATCCACATTAATCAAATCAACCCTTACTATTTCAAAATAATAAATAGAAGAAAATAAATTTCATTTATTAATAATTTGGGGTCTTACAACCTCCCCTCCTTATGAAATTTCGTCCTCGAAATTGACGTACGTACCTGGTATTTCGAAAAGATGAGAATACCTCGCTTTCATTTCCGTTTCCAACTCCCAGGTCATTTCCTCAATAGCATGGTTTCTCCACAAAACTTTAACTTGTGGTATAACCTCGGTACATAAGACATGTTCTTTCATATCCAAGATCTTGACAGGTACCTCCTCGTACGTTAAGTCTTCGTCTATCTCGTCCGGTTCTAACTCAATGACTGGTTGGATTAGTCCACGTATTCGTAACATCGATCGTGAAAAGCGTTATGAATGAACAGCGTCATATTTGGCGATAAAAGCGAGTCTCTATAGGCCACGGTTCTATTCGATCGAGAATTTCAAATGGATTAATAAATCGAAGGTTTGAACTTTCCTCCGATTCTTGGTTTTGAAATAACAACTTCTTGCACCTCCTTCTTCAAATTCATCAGCTCCGGTGTGTGGCTTGAACAACTTTAACTTTATCGATTAAAGTCGATTATACTCATATATCATCACGTGGGTACCTAGAGTTTTCATCTCCATCTATTATTTGTAAATTATCTGAAATGAGTCTTTGACAATATCGTGCTCGTCTTGTATCGATCTTCTACTCAACACGTCATTTACCACGTTAAACTTTTCCGGGATGGCATGGTGAACATGTCTTTGAAATGAGTCTCCTCTTGAGTTCTTGAAGCTCTTCCACATTCCTTGCTCCATTCGAATTTTGTATCTCTACGAGGTCAATTTGCGTTAATGGAATAGCGATTCGAGAATATCCTTCAACGAATCTCCGATAATAACCAACTAAGCCTAAAAAGCTACGTATTTTGATTCCGACTTAGGTTGTTCTCAATGTGACTCATATCCCAACCTTGGATAGACGTTACAATGACACCTATCGGTTTCTTTATATCGCACGAATATGGTGTCCCCTACGGAGAATCGGCTTCGGTGCATTCCACAAAGGAAGTCACCGGATAAAGGCTCAGTACCAAATTCTATAGTTGAATTTTAACTCACGAAGTTCAATAGGAGCCATTCGATATGAGATTTTAGAAATGAGTTTTGTACCGGGTTCAAAGTCAATACAAAATTTAATATCGGACTTTGGGAGTAAGCCAAGAAATTCTTCGGAAAATATGTCGGGAAAATCAATAACAGCGGGAATATTATTCAAATCGGCGTGTCTTTATTCAAATCCATAACATGGACTAAGAAAACTTGACATCCATAATAAGCGAATGACTTCATGGCTTGATATGAAATTTTTGACTACAATGGTTTGATTTCTGAATTGAATAATGAGTTGCTTAGAATATGAAAACTAACAACCTTACGAAAGCAATCAATTTTGGCGTCTTTGAGTAGTTAACCTTAAAATCACATCAAAAGCAAATATCTCTATAGAAATAAGGTTAACGGGTAATGTGATCGTACAAACTGAATCAAGCAAGATTTCAAACAACGGATATAATGAAAGTTTCTCCTAGCAGAGTCTCCATAAATAAGGTCAAAGCCTAATTTCTCCGTAGTCAAGTTCAAGCGTTGGCGTAAGCAAGAGAGATAAAAGAATGGGTAGAACCCAGGTATCTAGTAAGGTATAAACTTCGCAAGAATTTATAATTAACTAACCCGAGTGCTAACCGTTCGGGTTCCTCGGTTGAAGCGTACTCGTTATCTCGCCTAACAAGCTGAGCCACATTGTGACATCCGAATAGAGAGAAAATTTATGAGAAATGAGATCTTGGCGTATGTCGGGTTTCAAACCTCTCGAAACATCCGCGTCATACGTTCCTCATTCTCCACCAAATGAGGTCTGAACACGGATAACTCGCGAACTTCGCCTCGTCTTTGGGACACCGTCGTATCGATTCGTTTCTAATCTAATAAACTCTACCTCCTTCATATAGCGAATACTTTCGAGGAAAGTACTTGTCATTGAACAATTCTGAAACATTTTCCAAGACATCTTTGAGTGCGGTGGATGGATGGTACGCTTACTGATTCCACGATGTAATGCCTCATTCGGAACATAAAAGTGGCGAATGGAACCTTACATTCTCTCCGTGCATCCCAAGACATCTAATATCTTGGTAATCTGCTTGACCCACGTCTCGCTTTAATCGGATCCAAGCATTCCCCAATGCAGTGGTCCCAACTCTTTGAAGCGCTGGTGTGACCACCGTGAATTGCTATCATTTCTCTGTATTTTGAACACGAGTCTCCGCATGCGATTTTGCATGAAATGCAAAAAGCTTCTAAACATCCTCGTTCATCATCTTTCGGTGGTGTTGTTCACGGGGAGGAACATTGCCCGACTGTTGACGTTCTCCTCGTTGGTAAAAGACAGGCATCTCCACGGTCTCATTTACTCCATTGTTAATATTCTCGATTCGACATTCTCAATCATTGTCATAAAATAAGGGTTAATTAAGGAAATCAATATATCACATAATATCCTATATCTTAACCAACTAACAAATAAAACATAGGTAGGACACACTTGGCGAAGGATTTACGCGTCTCTCCCCTCCTAGTTCATTCCAGATCTCATGGGAGATCATATCCCTAAGCTCGATACCAAGTGTGGCGCCCCAAAATAGGTCCATTCCATCCAACCCATTACGAGTCGCCAAATACATGAGTACGAAATAACTACAACTTTATTATTACAACATATAAACTTTGAGTTTAAATCGAGATATTGCCATCTAGACAATATCCACACGCAAATAAATCCCCATCATAATTATTGATACATTATTTTACAAAATGGTGAGGACTACTAAACAACTCTCTCTAGAACCTTCATTCCATACCCCAGCTAGTACTCATTTACATTCTCGCCTCACGAGAAGAAAAATAGAACAACAAGGAAAAGGGTGAGCTCAACTAGCCCGGTAAAGAATATTATGACTAAGATAATATACAACAAATTATCGTTAGTCTTCAACAGGAAAAATCTAATAGAATCTGATAGACAACAAATTTTAAATCAATATTCGCAATGAAAATAATAATTCATTAGAAGAGTTAAGTAGAGAATGCAAACTACTATCTTCTATATATGAATTTAAAAGTTCATCGTCGATATTTTATCCTGTAACATCAATCGATATACATACGAAATCAAATATTCATCTTTTGCACTGAGCCAAAGATATTCATCGATTAAGTCATGTTCATCTAAACACTGCTCATCTTTGCACTACGGGCAAAGATATTCATCGAAATCATTCATCTTTCTGTCTTCTGAAGCCAAAGATATTCAATAATATCATCATTTAAGACGAGGATGATGAAAATATTTTTAAAAAGCGAATCTAGTGAAACAAAATGACAAAGATTAAGGATTAAGGATTCATCAAATCAACCCTTACTATTTCAAAATAATAAATAGAAGAAAATAAATTTTATTTATTAATAATTTGGGGTCTTACATAAAATATTGATGATGGATTTATTAAATTCATAGATTATAGTAGATTTCATTCTCTACGTAACTCTTACATGAATTATTATTTCATTGCGAATATTGATCTCGAAACTTGTTGTCTATTGTGATTCTATTAGATTTTTTCTGTTGAAGACTAACGATAATTTGTTGTATATTATCTTAGTCATAATATTTCTTTATTGGGCTAGTTGAGCTCACCCTTTTCCTTTTGTTCCATTTTTCTTCTCAGAGGCGAGAATGTAAGCGAGTCTTAGTCTGGGTATGGAATGAAGGTTCTAGAGAGTTGTTTAGTAGTCCTCACCATTTTTGTAAAATAATGTATCAATAATTATGATGGGGATTTATTTGCGTGTGGATATTGTCTAGATGGCAATATCTGTATTTAAACTCACAGTTTATATGTTGTATTAATAAAGTTGTAGTTATTTCTGTACCATGTATTTGGCGACTCAGACTGGGTTGGATGGAATGGACCTATTTTGGGGGCGTCACAACCAGCACCCGTTGTTAAGGAAGGAGAACGACCACCTATCATATGCTTCAAATGCGGAGGGGAGGGACACATCAGTCCAAACTGCGAATTTAGGAATCGATTAGTTAACTACTCATCATGCTTTTTGTAAGGTTGTTAGCTTTCATATTCATAACCAACCTGTTATGCGAATTCAATCAACCAAATCACTAAAGTCAATCGTGGTCATATCAAGCCATAAGTAAAGAGCCCCGGTCCTTTCGTTGTTGACTTCCTTGTGTGGAATGCACCGAAGCCAGACTTTCTGTAGGCGACGCTGTGAATGACGATGGCGAGTTGATAGGTATCAATGTGATGTGTTACCCAAGTCTTGGATGAGAGTAACAGTTTTGGATGAGAGTCACAGTTTTGAATGATATTTTTATTGTTAATAAATTTTCTTACGTATTCTTGAAGACTCCTTAGCCTACCCCTAGAACGTGAAATCGAATTTTGTATTGACCCCAGTACAAAACCCATTTTTAAAACCCTCAAATATTTCTTCAACTAAAATGAGCGTAATACGCTTGAAAGACGTTGGCTCGAAAGTATTGAAGATTATGATCGTACCATTCAATACCATCGTGGGAAAGCGAATGTGGTAGCTGACGCGTTGAGTAGAAGATTGTATGCGTTTACGAGTGCAATGTTGTTAACACAAAGACCCATTTCGTACGACTTACAAATGATGAAGATAAAGTTAAAGACTCTAGGAACCCACGTGAAGATGACGAATATACGATTAGAATTGACTTTAATCAATAAAGTAAAATCCGCTCAAGCTACACACCCGGAGCTGATGAATAAAGAAGGTTCAAGAGGGCGTTATTCTAGAAGCAAGAATCGACAAAGAGAGGAAATCTCAACCCTCAATTTAATTGGCTCATTTGAAATCCTCGAAAAAGTAGGAACTGTGGCTTATAGACTCGTTTTACCGTTAAGTATGTTGCGTGTTCATAACATTTTTAACGTATCGACGTTACGTAAATATAGGGATGACCCGAACCGCATTATTAATTTAGAACCGGACGAGATAGCGAATGATTTAACGTATGAGGAGATACGTGTTAAAATCTTGAATAAGAAGGATTATATTCGACACTCAAAGGTTATACCTCGAGGGTTAGAATTTGAAGTGAGGTCGAGATATCCTCACTTTATTAAGATACAGTGCGTGCACGTAAATTTCGAGGGCAAAATTTCATAAGGAGGGAGATTGTGAGACCCTGATTTTTTGAATAAAGATTAAATTTTTTGAAATATATTTTGAATATTATAGTGCGGATTTGATATAATGTTATAGTTGTGGGTAATATTTATAAATTTTGCAAAATCGCAAGTTGTTATATAATTTTCGATTGGTCTGGGAATATTCGTTTTAACGGGGAATATTAAATAACCGGCACAATCATTGGTGGACCCATGCAATCGGAATTATCATTTCGGATTGAGAAAGCGATAAAAATACTTTATGAAAATAACGGCGGAAGTTTTCCGTTAAGCTGTTGAACTACCCAAGTAGTAAAAGTACGATGTCTGGCGTGGTTGCATAGTAGCACACTTGGTATTGATTATTGATGCTTACGTGAGAAGTCACTCAGTTATTCTCAATTATTGCTATAGTAATTCTTTGCATCATATCTCTCATACTATTGATTCGATTATCATCGTAAGTATCATCTGCATAATATGTTATTTTATTAAATCAATAATTGGGGACGATGAAGTTATTCATATTATTAAATTACAATATTTACAATGTTCAGAAGTTCTTTCGAGGAGAGATTTGGTCACCTAACAATTGCTGGCATGATAGGGAGAAATCCTTATTGGAAAGCCCCTCTTCAGGAATGACTTTGGTTGATAAATATTGTGAGTTATAATATTAATGATGAATGTTATTAAAATTGAAGTTGTGTTCGGAGTTGAATTTGGATACGCGGACGTGATATTTGAGTCCGGAGCGATGAAATTAGTAAAAATAGTCTATAAACACAAAATTTTTTGAAATTTACTATTTGGTCAAAAAGTCAACAGTTGACTTTTTGGGAAAAGTCAAACTTCAAAATTTTAAAATTTATATTTTTGATAAAAATGGTTTCATTGTGTTGGAATTATTTGTGTTAGTTAAAATCGATAATTATTTCGATAATAATTAATGTCTGAAGGTTATATTGACCAATCGAGTATTTAACCAGATAAATGAGCAATTGATTGCTATTATTTCACATGATTATAACTATTTGTTCATATATGTATACTATTGTTTCACATTCTTGGTACTATTAGGGGAGTTGGTGAAAGATTGATAATACTTGCATGACTAAGTTAAAAATAGAGGTACAGATGGAGGTACTATACTGTAATTCGTATTTCCACATATCTAGAACTATTGATTCACATAATTTACTATAGAATCACATTATTTACTATTAGGGGAGGTGATGCAAGTTTGATAATACTTCCATGACTAAATTAAAAATAAAGGAAAAGTTGGAGGTATTGTACTGAAATTTTTTGAGCCCCAAAATGTGCAATTATCGAAACTATATTTTTCTATAAATAGAAGCTCATTCTTCCTTCATTTCTCACCAATTCACAAAAGCTTTATAACGATCATTATAGAGAGAAATTATAGAAAGAAGAAGAGAAGTCTGCTACCTCACTATTCCAGTATCCAGTTTCTCTAATGGTAGGGAGTATTATTTCTTTCTTATCCATGAAGAGAACTTCTATTATTCCATTCTTTATTATTCTATTTGAATAACATGTATACGCGGGCTACCCTATACTTGGTGAAATTCTTACATTGTTCCATTTCTTTATCATTACATTGGAACATCATGTTCATGCGTTTTCACCGGACTCAGTTAAAATCTTTATTATTACATTGGAATATCACATGCACAGTGTTTCTGGCGGAATCGATTCCGTCTTTATTATTACGTTAGAATATCACGTCATGCGTTTTATCTTAGGATTCGATAAAATCTTTATTATTTACATTGGAATATCACATCGTGTGTTTTACGTCGGACTGATTTCGTCTTTATTATTTTGTTGGAATATCTCTTATATATGCGTTTTCTTGGGACTGATTCCGTTATTTATTATTACATTGGAATAACTTGTCATGCATGCGATTCATCGCATGCACGATGATTTCTTTTGTTATTTCATTCCTTATTATACTCGGTTGGTTAAAGTTTTGATTTTATACTCCATGAAATTAGTTGAATATCCTTTATATTTGTGCTTCGTCGATTATCTTTTCATGGAAATATTTTACGAGTATTCTTGAATTTTACTCTAAAAGATGATCATGTTGACAATTTGGGACGTTATTAGTTCTGGATAAAATAATTCTTGAACTTGTTTTATTGAATTCTTATATCATTGTCATCATCCTCATGTTTATATTTTAATGAAAGTCGTATATGGCCTATAGTGCATAGATGGACTTGGTATGATTATGATGAGAATTATTCGGTGTAATCATGGTCGTAATGTTACAAATGATGTGGTAAAAGTCCTCATTGGCGTAGTGCATTGATGGACGAGTTGTTGGCATGATCATGACCATTATTGAATACAAAAATATTCTTGGCCCGTGAGTGCATGGATAATTGTGGTCGTGATACTAAAGAATATCATTGGCCGTAGTCGAGGGGGTGATTCGATGATGTGGATTATTTATTAAAAGTGAGTCCCAAACATTAAAAGTGATGTAAAACCTTTTAAATCATAAAAGATAGTAGATTTTATTCTCTCTTGACTATTTTAATGGATTGCTTGTTCATTGAAGTTAAACTTGATGGTTGTTATATTGTATCGGTTTAACATATTGTTCAAGGCTAACGATAATATATTCGCATTATCTTAGTCATAATATTTCCCTCTTGGGCTAGTTGAGCTCACCCTTTTACTTTTATTGTTCTTTTCAGAAATGAGAGCGTGGCGAGGTGCAGTCGGGGGAGCGGGTGACGGACGAGATGATAGCATTAGTAGTCCTCACTATTCGGTGAAATAGTGGAAAATAAATGTAATAATATTGAATTTGAGTTTGTATATTATGCAGAGCGACAATATTTGTATTAAAACTCACGACTTATGTTTTGTCGTACTTTACACGACAATTGTATAATTAAGTTGTATTTGTATTACATACCATGTATTTGATTGACTCAAGATAGGTGATGTATAACTATTTTTGGGGTGTCACGGTTGGTATCAAAGCTTAGGATATGATCCTGGCTAAGATGTGAGACTAGAACTAGGAGGGAGAGCGGAGAATTTCTTCGCTAGTATGACCTACTAAGTTTATTTGATATTTAATTGGTGGAATCGAGTATAGGGATAATATGTGATGTTAATTAACCCTTGTTTTGTGGCGGTATTTGAAAATGACATCAAGAGAATGTTGAGAATAACAATGGAGCACGAGAGTAGTTGAGTCTCCACGGATCAATAATCGGGACAATGTGCAGCGGGATGGCGATAATCCTCTTGTAAACACCAACACCGATCAATTGATTGAGCAATGATGCGTTTAGGAGCTTTTAGAATTCATGTAACATCGATTCAAAGGCCACTCCTGTTCATAATACAGGAGTAAACAATAGCAACCCACGGTTGGTCACCGCTAAACAATTCAAGGAGCTGGGACCATAGTTATTAAGTTAGAACCGGACGAGATAGCCGAAGACTTAACGTATGAAGAGGTACCTGTCAAGATTTTGGATAGGAAGGAGCATGTCCTACGTACGAAGGTCATACCATAAGTTAAAGTTTTGTGGAAAAACCATGCTATTGAGGAAATGACCTGGGAGTTGGAAACGGAAATGAAATTGAGGTATCCTCATCTTTTCGAAACACCAGGTTCGTACGTCAATTTCAAGGACGAAATTTCATAAGGAGAGGAGGTTGTAAGACCCCAAATTATTAATAAATGAAATTTAATTTTCTCTATTTATCATTTTGAAATAGTAAGGGTTGATTTGATTAATGTGGTTAGTTATGGGTAAAATTCGCAAATATTTCAAATAAGCAAGTGGTTATAAAATACTCATTGTTATCGGAGAATATTCGTTTGGTCGTAGAATATTCTTGTTGTCGAGAGGAATATTTATACGTGGTAGTGACCTTGTGTGGGCCCATGTGAAAGCGATTGGATGAAGAAAGCGACAAGTATAAGTTGTTATAAATAATATGGTAGTGAGTTATTACTGAATTACTTATTTGTTGGAATACTAAATTGGTTAAAAACACGATGTCTGGCGTTGTTGCACGTGAAGGCTTTACTCGATAATTATTCTGATAATTCTTGTTCAATATTTTATTTTGATTGATAATTGTTGCGTTGATATTTTATATTGTTGTTTTAATAATTGTAACGCACAAAGATTTTCCATTATCAAATCAATAATTCATATTATTTAAATAATATTATTAGATAGCATTATTGGCAATGTCTAAAAAATGCATCAAGGAGAGGTTTGGTCACCTAATCGTATGCGTTAGTAAGGAGAAATTCTTATTGGAAAGCCCTCTTTCCCGTGTGAGCAGCTACTGGTTGTCGATCTTTGGGATTCTGTAATATTATTTGTGAATAATTAATTATTAATTTATATGATGAGGGAAATATCAATTTTATGTGGATATAGATGGAGAAAATTTTAAAGTGACAATTGTTAAAAATTGATATTTTATCTTTTACGATAAAATAATATTTTATTATATTATTATAATATAATAATGATAATATTTTTACAATGAATGTGGGATATATGAGTATATGAGGAGGAAGAGTATTTTTGTTACCAAAGTTGTTTAACACATGTTTTTGTGTGTAATGTGACCCCATTTCTTGACTAAAATTTGATTATAGCTGTGTAAAATCATCCGTATGTGGATTTTTTGGTCAATTTACATTTGGAATTTGGAAAATCTTTCTTACGCAAAGTTGTAGAGAATTGAATTTCCTATAAAAATTCGTGAGCTTCGAATTTTCTGACAAAAGAGCTATTTGTTATGAATTATTGAAGTTTCGAAGTTCCGAAATAATTGATTTTTGGGAGTTTTAGTTAATTATTTTGAGAAAAACGTTTTTTGTGCAATTAGTGGGCTCACATGTGTTATAAATGATCTGAATTCAGATCTTCAAAGTTGAGCTAAGGAAATTTATAATATATATTAATATTTTATTAAATTTTTTCGCTTTGATGTTCTAGCGTTTTTTCTATAAATAGGTGCTTAGGTTAGAATTGGAAATCACACGAAACTGAAGTTTTCTCTCTATTTCTCTCTATAATATCGAAGCGAATTTTGTGAGTATTTTAGTACTTTGAGTATTGCTATATGGTGCAAGTTCTTTCAAAGACTATATCCAGATATTCGATCAATCTTATTCTTTACGAGGTAAAGGATGTTATTTTATTCGAAAATGATATTATTTCTTCAATATCATTATGTGAAATATTGGTTGGAACTTTTATCAAATTTGGAACTTTTTCATGGGGGTTACTATTCATGAGATTCTTATTCACGAGTTCTTATTCATGAGTCTTACTATTCACGATTCTTATTCACGAAAGTACTATTCACGAAGCATGATGATTTTTTGTGAAATTTCTATCTTTTAGTGTAGAGTTCTTATTCACGATAGTATACGACTTTATTCACGATATCTGACTTTATTCACGAATCGACCTTTATTCAAGGAAAAATTAAATTTTCTTTTACGTGTCCAAGATTATACATTATGATTCCTATCTTTGATTGGATCTATGTTTTGATCTTCATTCTTGAATTTTACTCAATCTGGTTATTTATGAAGTATTTTTGAACTTGGATTATTTAAAATACAAATCCTTAATACTTTTCTTTTGTTTCATTGGATTCGTTTTCTTTAAAAAAATTCATCATCCTTAGTCCTAAATGATGATATAACTGAATATCTTTGGCCCGTAGTGCAAAGATGAATGATTTCTTGATGAATATCTTTGGCCGTAGTGCGAAGATGAGCAGTGTTGAGATGAACATGACCGATGATTAATATCTTTGGCCCGTAGTGCAAAGATGAGCAGTGTTTAGATGAACATGACCGGTGATGAATATCTTTGCTTTGTAGTGCAATGATGAATATTTGATTCGGATATATATTGATTGATGTTACGGGGATAAAATATCGACGATGAACTTTTAAATTCATATATAGAAGATAGTAGTTTGCATTCTCTACTTAACTCTTCTAATGAATTATTATTTCATTGCGAAGATTGATTTAAAAGCGGTTGTCTATTGTATTCTATTTGATTTTTCCTGTTGAGGACTAACGATAATTTGTTCTATATTATCTTAGTCATAATGTTCTTTTTGGGCTAGTTGAGCTCACCCTTTTCCTTGTTGTTCCATTTTTCTTCTCGGGAGGCGAGAATGTAGCGATCTTAGTCGGTGTGGAATGATGGTTCTAGAAGTTGTTTAGTAGTCCTCACTATTTTGTAAAATAGTGTATTAATAATTATTATGAGGACTTATTTGAGTGTGGATATTATCTAGATGATAATATTTGTATTTAAACTCACAGCTTTTTATGTTGTATTAATAAAGTTGTAGTTATTTACATACCATGTATTTGGCGACTTTCGAATGGGTGTTGTATACCTATTTTGGGGCGTCCACAGTTAATATCGAGCTTAGTGATATGATCTGGCGGAGAGATCGGGGAATAGAACTAGGAGAGAGGCGAGTAAATCCTTCATTTAGTGTGTCCTACCTAAGCTTATTTGTTGGTCGGCCATAATATAGGGTATTATGTGATTTGTTAATTTGTTAAATTAACCCTTGTTTTATAAGCGATATTTAAGAATGTCGATTGAGAATGTTAACGATTGGAGTAAATGAGACCGTGGAGACACACTTTTGCTCACCAACGAGGAGAATGTGCAACAAGTCGGCAATGTTCCTCCCATGAACAACACCATTGAAGCGAGATGACGAACGATGGTATGTTTAGGAACTTTTTAGAATTCATGCAAACCAAGCGAGAAAGACTCTCATGTTAAAATGCGGTGGAAAAACGACAACTCACGAATGGTCACCGCTAAGCGATTCAAGGAGTTAGGACCGCCAGAGTTTTGGAAAGCCATAACCTTACAGCGAGAGGCGTGGATAAAGCAGATCACTAAGATATTTAATGTCTTGGGATGCTCGGGAGCAAAGGTTCCTTTCGCCACTTTCATGTTATGAGAGAAGTGATTATTGGTGGGAATCAGTAAAGCGTACTTCACTTCTGCTTGAAGATGTCTTGGGAGAAGTTCCAAGAATTGTTCAACGACAAGTACTTTCCTAAAAGTATTAAATCACATGAAAGAGGTAGAGTTCATCAAGTTGGAGCAAAAAATATGAACGTATCGCAATCTGAAGCTAAGTTTGCGAGTTGTCGATTTGCATCCCATTTGGTTAATAATGAAGAGAATGACGCGAATGTTTCTGCGAGGTTTGAAACCCAAAATATGTCAATACCTCATTTCTCACAAACTTTGTTTATATTAGGATGTTGTAAATAGGGCTCGATTATTGGAGCGCGATAATGAAGTCTACTCAATGAAGAATAATGACCAACAACTCGATGATAATCATCTTGGTGGCGACAGTCGTGAACAATAATAACCATCGTGGAGGAAATTATCATGCGAAATGGTAACCACTTGATGGTAATCATAGCCAAGTAATAGAAGAAATAACTCAAGTGGAAATTTCAAGAAGAGAAGATTTAACATTGACGGAAGGCGTCGGCACCAACACACCAAAGAATGAATTCTAGGGAGGAGAAAGACCGCGAGTTAGATCTACTGAGATCACGGAGAAGAGGGACACATAAGTCCAAAGCTATTCACAACCTTCCAAGGTATGTTATAAATATGGAAAAGAAGGTCATATCGCCGAGATTATGCAGTAGCGAAACCCAGTCTAAGCGGGGATGGTGACTCAAAGGTCGTCCCAGACAAGTTAAAGTCAGCAGTTCTGGAAGGCGTTTTTCGTCGTGGTCGTCGAATGCGAGAACCCGAATGAAGTTATAGCAGGTTAGTTAATTATAAATTTTTACGAAGTTTATACATTACTGAGATCTGGGGTGCTACCCATTCATTTATCTCTCCCGCTTGTACTCAACGTTTAAACTTGACTCAGGAGAAATTAGACTTTGACTATCTGTGAAAACTCCGTTAGGAGAAACTTTCATCACATTCATCATTTATAAATCTTGTTTGATCCAAGTTGGCACCATCACATTTTACTGTTGACCTTATTTCTTTAAAGATACTTGTTTACGATGTGATTTTGGGATTGATTGATTAACTACTCATCATGCCAAAATTGATTGCTTTCGTAAGGTTGTTAGTTTTCATATTCCTAAGCAACTTTGTTATTCGAATTCAAGCAACCAACCCATTGAAGTCAAACACTTTCATATCAAGCCATAAAGTCATTCGTTTATTGAAAAACGGATGTCAAGTTTTCTTAGCCCATGTTATGGACTTAAACAAAAATACGTCAGATTTGAATGATATTTCTATTGTTAGTAAAATTTCTGATGTATTTCCTGAAGAATTTCTTGGCTTACTCCCAAAGTGTGATATTGAATTTTGTATCGACTTTGAACCCGGTACAAAACCCATTTCTAAAATCTCATGGCTCCTATTTGAAAGTAATATGCACACAAGCCAATCATGTTTGATGATAAAGCATATACTTTGTAACAATCTTATTCATTTATTAATAAAAAGTATTAATTTATTAAAGGCTTTTAATTATCTACATAATGCTGTTTTATAATATGTGATAAACCCATAGTTTTAAGCAATGCTTTTAGAATAATGATGATGATCATTCTAATGAGATCTAAATTCTTAGAAAGCTTAAAACTAAAATAGTTCCCAATCATTGGATTACTAAATTGGGGATTAGTGAATCCAGGATAGATTGAGTACATACGTTGTTTTGCTCATTGGATGAGGATGATTGATCTCATGATCATTTGTGTGGAGACACTAAAGCAAGTATGTAGAGTGCTTATTAGAGAATAAGTTCTTTGAGCATTGGCTCGCTAAGGAATACCTAATGGAGTTTTATTTGCTGTCGATAGGAATTCTGTAGTGATAGTAGTCTGAAAGTAATCCTTGGACTTGAGATCATCATAGTATCTTATGTATGATGAGTTATACTTTGACTTATTCCTTAAGACCCTTAGGGTATATCAAAGGGTATGCTTGGGTATAATAAGTTATACATGGAGATAATGTATGATCGATAAAGAATCTACCACTTACTAATAAAAGAAGAGAAATGTCTATGTGATTCGATAAATGACAACCCAAGTAGTCCTTGGCCAAAGGCGAATGAAATTAGAAAGGAGTTTCTAATTTGCATTATTTGAGTGTGCGCATTTAAGGATCGAAATACATATAATTAAATAAAATAAGACTTGTGATGAATTCCATGTCTTATATTTAATTGGGACATTGTATGGTGGAAGGATTGAATTATGCGATAACTATTTACTCAAAGGTTCTTTAATGATTAATGTTGAAATCTATATTATCCGGAAAGTCGTTGATCATTTAGGAGGCTTATCCCTATTGTAGAATAAATATTATTTATTTAAATAAATTAATTGTTTAATTTATTTATTTAATTAAGATTAGAATTGTTACAATTGATTTATTCACAATAGGTTTAATATGGAGAACCTAAAGGTCACACCATAAAAGGAAGAATAATTATTTAAGAAGTTAATGGCATAATCGTAATAATATGTTATGTATATTTAATTTAATCTATGGTGATAGAATAAATTAAATAACTTAATATTTATTATTTAATATTTAAGAAATATTAAATATAAATTAATAAGAGGAGTCTTATTAATATTATTACAATTATTATTATTTTAATTTCTAAAAGAGTTTAGGAATTAATTTAATATAAGTACTCTCATTTATTCCTAATTGGATTAGGAAGGAAAAATTAGTTAAAGGAGTTTAATTAATTATCCCTAATAAGATTAGGGAGCTTAATTAATTAAAAGAATTTAATTAATTAAATAAAACCCAATTCCTTAATTGTTAAGATGGGTTTCCCACATCTATAAATAAGAGGAGTCTTATTATGGGTGAAGGGGTTGTTGACTTTTACAACAACGACATAATTCCAATTTGTTGGAGAGTACCCTTTTCTATAGAGATAGGAAAAACTAGGGTTTGAGCGATACCCTTCTTCTTGAATTCTATTCTTCCTTGGTGGATCACCTCAGAGGCCAAACATATGGGTGGCTAACGTTGATCAAAGGAAGGAACAAAACCCCGGTGGATTCAAGTTGAACGCGAAAGGATTTGGAGGTGAACTTGTACCTGAGGAAGCTCGATCTTCAAGGGTATGATTTTATTCTTTATCTTTTCGTTTAATTAATAATTGTGCATAAAGGGTGATCCGGGTATATGGTTTGTAAATTTTAAACTCTAATTTTACACGCTTAGCATTATTTTGCAATTTGATTTAGCACATGAATATTACAAACCCAACGGTGGCATCGAGCCAAACCTTTATGCAAATTATTAATTGTTTTAATTTGATATGTATATTGATATGTGTTTAGAACAATTTATTTGGGCATAATTTTATTGTATAAAATTTATTAAAAAAAAAAAAAAAAAAAATGTAATCCGTTTCTATTATATATATATAATAATCGGATTAACGCATGATTATTTTTTTCAAAAATTGAATCACGTGGTCGAGTTGGTTTGATATATATTCACGTGAAGCAATTCATGCAAAATAAAACGTTTATTCCGTGCATGATTCACCAAACTAATTCAACTTGATATCAATCATTTCTCGATTTAAAATGCAACATTAGACATGTAACAAAAAACCCGACCCACGTGATCTTGGAAGTTTTTTTTTTATAGAACATTCGGCTATATATTATATATATATATATATATATATATACAGTAATTATATATATATATATATATATATTATATATATACGGTTAATATATATATATATATCTTTATTCTCAATAATTTTATAATTAAAATAAAAGGTTTATTTTAATTTTAAATAAAAAGTTTATTTTAATTTTAAAATAATAGTTTTATTTTAATTTTAAAATTAAATTTCATGCTAACTAATTAGAGTTGGAATTGGATTTCCATGATAACTAATTGGAGTTGAAATTGGATTCTATTTTTCCTTAAATAAAGGAGTTTATTTAGATATGAAATAAGATTTCATATTATTCAAAATAAAAGAGTTTATTTGTGAATAGAATTAGAATCCTAATTTCCTTAAATAAAGGAGTTTATTTAGATATGAAATAAGATTTCATATTATTCAAAATAAAAGAGTTTATTTGTGAATAGGAAAGAGAATCTAATTTCCTTAAATAAAGGAGTTTATTTAGATATGAAATATGATTTCATATTATTCAAAATAAAGGAGTTTATTTGTGAATAAGAATGAATATCAAGTGTTTCCTTTAATTAATTTTTTTTTATTACATGGAATTGGATTCCATAATTAATTAAAATAAAGGAGTTTATTTTGATTAAAAGTTTTGATTAAAATAAAATAGTTTATTTTATTCAAAATTAGATAAATTAAAATAAAATAGTTTTATTTTGATTTAAATTTGGATTAAAATAAAGGAGTTTATTTTGATTCAAAAAATTAGATTTTATCTTAACTAAATTTGCCCATTAAATGATATCGATATATATATTAAATGTTTATTATTCATAAGATGAATGTTATTTATTGATCATATGATGATGTGTATGATAATAAATGGGATTGATTATGGAATTATTGACGATATGATTGGATTTTATTTTAGTTGGATGCATGAATGTATGGGTTTTATTAAATGGGTTCTGCGTGCCTTCGTCTTCTCTAATTTTTCTTAATGTAAATTCTATTCCCTCCTCATATACGTCCCTTGACTCTTGATCAAGGTTTTATTTATTTTAAATAGTATTGTAATAGGAATAGTTAAATTAATTTTAGAAAATTAGAGATCAAAAAAGCGAAGGCGCTTGAAGACGTTTGTGATGGAGCAGGGTTTAAATGTAATAGTTATATTTAAATATTATTTCTTGCACCCACAGGGTTTGACCTTTTGGTTCACTTGGTGGCTCTAGTGAACAAACTAGAATAAAAGTCCATAATCAATCCGGGTAGAATATAGTATTCTATATATAAATGCTTATACTATATATATTATATATTATGCAAACATGCTTAGCATGTTAATTAATATATTGCGTATTTTATATATATATATTTAAATGCGCTTATTAAACAAGATGAGACAAATTAATAACAAACCCCTCAAATTTTTATATTAAGTCTGGCGTTGAAGATATTTGGAATATCGAGCGTAAGCCTTACTAGCATGATAAAATTAATAGAGTATTAAATATTTAATATGAGTTTGTTTGTGTCACCACAAGGCAAGTATTAAGTATTTAAGATGTTAATTTATCACATTTGATGCTTATAAAGAAAATTGAACAATATTGTTTTGTTGTGTCACCACAAGGATGATATTTTTCTTTTTTGAATATATGGAGTGCTAGGTGGGACTTAACTTGGATAATTTGATTCGGATGTGCCACCACTTGATCAAAATAATCTAAGAGGCAAAAGAAAAGGAGTTGCATAGTTGATGTAATTGACAAAAGTTGTCTACCTATTTATTTATATATAGTTTGTTGTGTCACCACAAGGCTATATACATTTGAAATGGGATCCTTATTCTCACTTGCAAATCTTTAATTAGATTTTTGCCGAACTATATAAGTGAGGTAATATAGTTTGAAGAAAATAGTGGGAGATACCAATTTAAAACAAGACCTAATTTATTTTGGTAATTAATAAAAGAATGTATGTTAAAATATTGTTAATTACAAATTCATTTCTGAAATTTTATAATGTCTAAAAATTACTATCATCTGCTGAAGCATATTAAATGCTAAATTAACCAAACCGAATTAAGCAGATTGGTTAAGGAATTTGAGAATAGTTCTCATGTTGAAAAGCTATCTTATGTCCTTAATATCGCTTTATCCACCGCAATGGTTGCGAGACAATGCCTCGAGGAAGAGATTGCTACTTTAAGAAAGTGGCAAGATGATGCACGATTGGCTCGATGCACCATGCTTTCGTATCCATGAGTAACGAGCTTGGCGTCGGCGTGAAACTATGGATCTCTACTATATTCTGCGCATCAAGTAGTTGATGGTGAGGAAAATGGGGTGATAGATATCGGATATCTAAGGAGCTCTTCCGATCTAGAATAGCGATGACACTTCTGATCTGAGATAAAAGTCCTTAACATTATCAATTTGATTGATCGATTAGGACAACGAGTTTTGTCGTGGATGGAGAGTTGAGCGAGATTTGATCTTGCACTCACTCCGGACTCCTTTCATAATTGTTGTGAATTTTCATATGAACAAGCTAGATATCACCTCATTGATTTGCTTAACATATTGAAAATGTTGAGCGTCACTTTCCAAACCAAGAAAGACCTAGTCTTCTTGGTAGGGGCAAAGGATCTTCAAAAAGGAAGAATGATTCAAAGAAGGTAAATAGAAAGGCAAAACAAAGGATAATAAGAACAAAAGCGATCTGAGATAGCAAAGGAGTTTGCTTCCCACTACAATAAGCACGGACCTTTGGAAAGAAAGCTGAGAAGCATCTTGAGAGGCTAACGAAAGAAGCTTAGTGAAGTTTGATTCACAAATACAATTTTGTTCATGATTTAAATAAATTTTTCTTTAAGTCGAGGTTCTACTTGGGTATTGGATACCGAGCTTTGGTTATCATAAATATAGATTTATGAAGGACCAAAAGCAGTAGAAAGCTAAACAAATATAAGTAATCCTATGTGTGGAAAATATAGCAAAGGTTGCCATATTAGCCATAGAAACTTATAGTTTAGCAAAAGCCTACGAGCAAATCTATTAAGTCGATAAGTTGTTATTGTATTCGATTTCTTATTAAAATATTATTTCCATTTTATTGTTGACAATGAAATCTTTGGTATTATAATTAAGAACAATTGTTATTATTTATAATAATAATGTTTTGTATAAAATGGAATATTACTTAATAAATTTTGTATACTTGACTTACATGAAAATAATTTTGCATATTGAACAAATTAGTATAAGAAAAGGAGATGATCATTCAAAGAGTTGAATGTGTGTATTTGTTGAAATCAAGTGTGAATTATTTGAAAGGTTCAAAGAATTGAAGTGAAACAAATTGACAAAGTATTAAGATTCTTTGATTATATCGAGGAATAAATACTTGTGCTTGATAAGTTTCTTGATCATCTCAAATGGTTTCTCGTAATGGACACATCGATACTGTGATAATTGATTGATGTATACGAAAGGAAAAATCGTACCTATTTGAACATGGTGCGATCCATAATGATTTTACCGACATTCAAAGTATCCTTACAGGATAATGTCCTAGAAATGGCGGCATACCCTACGAAAAGGTAACCTCTAAATCCGGCCCAAGACTCCATAAAAGTTATGGATGGGGAGGATTCTAATATTAAGTATGTTAAGATAAGGGTTGTCCAACTTATGTGAAGCGGTTACAAAGGATAAGCTTGGGATAAGATTTGACAAGTGTCGATTTGTGGGACATCTAAAAAAAGTAAGTTTGGGGCATATGTTCTATAATCCTACATAGCAAAAGGTGTTTATTAAAACACCGCGCATTCTAAGATAAAGGTGTTTATCATTAAAAGGGCTAGTGGGAGGATAATAGATCTTGAAGAGTTCAAGAACTACAAAACACTATAAGTCGAATAAGAGGAACACGTAGATGACCTATTGTACACAATGAGAATCGTAAGTCAGAATAGTGCAAGAAGATACCTAGGAGGTATGGATTCATCATGGATGATGATGATGATGAGGTACGCATCATAGAAGATGATGATCCGAGTTACATTCGATGAGGTAAGACTTCTAGTGTGTACAAAAGGGTCGAGTGGGGGGCGTCGTGAAATTTCTAGTATTATATGTTGATATACTACGGATAAGGAATGACATACCAATGCTACAATCGGTAAAGATAAAGTTGTCTAAACATTCCTCCATGAATGATTTGGAAGAGTATCTTAATTGGGATATAAATCTATATAAATAGATTTAAGAGGATCTTTCGAATTAACTTTCGAGGCGTATATTCATTTGATGCTAAAGTCGTTTAGCATGGCAAACTCAAGAGATGTCTCATGTTGATGAGCTATGGAGTGTATCTCTTAATAGTCCCCACAGACTCACGAAAAAGAGGTCGCATGAAAGTGACAATCATGTATGCTGATGAAATGTACGAGACACGATGTTGATCGGTCATAATTGGAGAAGTTCACTATGAGTCGGTGAAAACATCTTAAAGTGCTTAGCAAGCACTTCTGGATGTGATCATATTCATGGTGGGTCTTAATTAAAACTAGAGGGCTTAACAGACTCAAGTTTTTCAGAACAGACGGACCAAGACGACGGAAAAATCTACTTTAAGGTAAAGGGTTACCTTGAGCGATTGAATGCGATGAATTGGAAAGGTTCCAAGCGATGAAAGAGTTCTTTGGTTTAGTGATAAAGACAAAGTAAATAGCTATAAATGAAGCTGCAAGTTGATTGTTTGGATTAAAAGTTCATTCTGTAACTAGGAATAGTTCATAAGTCTCATCTTGGATCTAAACATGTGTTGTGGCACTTTCATTTGATTATTAGAATCATTGAAAGATGGGAAATCACTATAGAGATAGTAGACTCTCATGAACAACATTACATATCCATTAACTAAAGCTTATCCAATGGCAGGATAATCGTCACTTTAGAAGAAGAGTATAAGATTCCATGACGATTGGCTTTAGTGCAAGTGGGAGATTGAAAGTAGTATGCACACAAGTCGATCATGTTTGATGATAAAGCATATACTTTGTAACAATCTTATTCATTTATTAATAAAAAGTATTAATTTATTAAAGGCTTTTAATTATCTACATAATCTTTGTTTTATAATATGTGATAAACCCATAGTTTTAAGCAATGCTTTTAGAATAATGATGATGATCATTCTAATGAGATCTAAATTCTTAGAAAGCTTAAAACTAAAATAGTTCCCAATCATTGGATTACTAAATTGGGGATTAGTGAATCCGGATAGATTAGTACATACGTTGCTTCTTTCGTTGGATGAGGATGATTGATCTCGTGATCATTTTGTGGAGACAACAAAAGCAAGTATGTAGGTGCTTATTAGAGAATAAGTTCACCGAACGTGGCTCGCTAAGGAATACCTAATGGAGTTTTATTTGCCTGTCAATAGGAATGTTAGGTTTGTAATATTCATGAAGCAATCAAATTGCATAAAAATGCGGAAGCGTATAAAATCAGAGTTTAAAAAATTTACAAACCATATACCCGGATCATCCTTTATGCATAATTATTAATTAAACGAAAAGATAAAGAATAAATCATACCCTTGAAGATCGAGTTTCCTCAGGTACGAGTTCACCTCCAATCCTTTTCGCGTTCAACTTGAATCCACCGGGTTTGGTTCCTTCCTTAGATCAACGTTAGCCACCCAAGCGTTTGGCCTCTAGAGGTGATCCACCAAGGAAAAATAAAGAATTCAAGAAGATGGTGTATTTGGCTCAAACCCTAGTTTTCATCTACATAGAAAAGGGTACTCTCCAACAAATTAGAATTATGTCGTTGTAAAAGTCAACAACCCCCTCACACCCATAATAAGACTCCTCTTATTTATAGATGTGGGCAACCCATCTTAACAATTAAGGAATTGGGTTTTATTTAATTAATTAAATTCTTTTAATTAATTAAGCTCTCTAATCTTATTAGGGATAATTAATTAAACTCCTTTAACTAATTTTCCTTCCTAATCCAATTAGGAATAAATGAGAGTACTTATATTAAATTAATTCTAAACTCTTTTAGAAATTAAAATAATAATAATAATTGTAATAATATTAATAAGACTCCTCTTATTAATTTATATTTAATATTTCTAAAATATTAAATAATAAATATTAAGTTATTTAATTTATTCTATCACCATAGATTAAATTAAATATACATAATATATTATTACGATTATGCCATTAACTTCTTAAATAAATATTCTTTCTTTTTATGGTGTGACCCTTTAGGTTCTCCATATTAATAGGTTGTGAATAAATCAATTAGAACAATTTAATCTTATTTAAATAAATAAATTAAATAATTAATTTATTTAAATAAATAATATTTATTCTGATAAGGGATAAGCCTCCTAATGATCAACGACTTTCCGGATAATATAGATTTCAACATTAATCATAAAAGAACCTTTGAGTAAATAGTTAAAATACAATTCAATCCTTCCACCATCTGATGTCCCAATTAAATATAAGACATGGAATTCACAAGTCTCATTTTATTTAATTATATGTATTTCGATCCTTAAATGCACAACTCAAATAATGCAAATTAGAAACTCCTTTCTAATTTCATTCATACGCCAAGGACTCTTTGGGTTGTCATTTATCTAATCACATAGGACATCTCTCTTCTTTTTATTAGAAGTGGTAGATTCTTTATTGATCATACATTATCTCCATATATAACTTATTATACCCAAGCATACCCTTTGATATACCCTAAGGGTCTTAAGGAATAAGTCAAAGTATAACTCATCATACACAAGATACTATGATGATCTCAAGTCCAAGGATCACTTGTCTACTATCACTACAGAATTCCTATTTGAGCAAATAAAACTCCATTAGGTATTCCTTGGCGAGCCGCGTCAAATGAACTTATTCTCTAATAAGCACCTACATACTTGCTTTTAGTGTCTCCACACAAATGATCATGAGATCAATCATCCTCATCCAATGAGCAAGTTAACGTATGTACCAATCTATCCGGATTCACTAATCCCCAATTTAGTAATCCAACGATTGGGAACTATTTTAGTTTTAAGCTTTCTAAGAATTTAGATCTCATTAGAATGATCATCATCATTATTCTAAAAGCTTTGCTTAAAACTATGGGTTTATCACATATTATAAAAAAAGATCATGTAGATAATTAAAAGCCTTTAATAAATTAATACTTTTTATTAATAAATGAATAAGATTGTTACAAAGTATATGCTTTATCATCAAACATGATTGGCTTGTGTGCATACTACTTTCAATCTCCCACTTGCACTAAAGCCAATCGCCATTGTATCTTATACTCTTCTTCTCTACAAGTGACGATTATCCTGCTTTGTTGGATAAGCTTTAGTTAATGGATATGTAATGTTGTTCTTGAGAGTCCACCATCTCTATAGTGATTTCCATCTTTCAATGATTCTTATAATCAAATGAAAGTGCCACACACATGTTTAGATCCAAGATGAGACTTAGGAACTATTCCTAGTCTCGTAATGAACTTTAATCCAAACAATCAACTTGCGACTTCATTTATAGCTATATACTTTGTCTTTATCACAAAACCAAAGAACTTTTTTCTTTGTTTGGAACCTTTCAATTCAACGCACCACTGATTCAAGGTAACACTTTACCTTAAAGTGGATTTTACGTCAGCCTTGGTGCGTAAAAAAACTTGAGTCATTAAGTCCTCTAGTTTTAATTAAGACCCACCATGAATATGATCACATCCTTAGTCTTAGGTTAAGCACTTTAAGATGTTTTCAGCGACTCATAGTGAACTTCTCCATAATATGATCGATCAACATCGTGTCTCAGTATATTTCATTGCATACATGATTGTCACTTCATGCGACCTCTCTTTTCATGAGTCCGTGGGGACTATTAAGAGATACACTCCATAGCTCATCGACATGAGACATCTCTTGGAGTTTGCCATGCTAAACGACTTTAGCATCAAATGAATATACGTTCCTTGAGTTAAGTTGAGCATCCTCTTAAATCTATCTATATAGATTTATATCCCCAATTAAGATACTCTTCCAAATCATTCATGGATGAATGTTTAGACAACTTTATCTTTTCTGATTGTAGCATTGATAAGTTATTCCTCATCCGTAGTATATCAACATATAGTACTAGGAATGTCACGATGCTCCCACTGACCCTTTTGTACACACTAGGTTCATTCTTATTTTTGAT
The DNA here is from genome assembly GCA_020205615.1 of Panax quinquefolius. Taxonomy (NCBI): domain Eukaryota; kingdom Viridiplantae; phylum Streptophyta; class Magnoliopsida; order Apiales; family Araliaceae; genus Panax; species Panax quinquefolius. Next base: position 255,074 of record JAINUW010000646.1, read on the forward strand.
AAAATCAAACTCTTTTGATTGCCTCATCAAAACGAATGTTCCATTTTTGAGAATATTGCTTCAATCAATTTCTCTGAGTGTCTACAACTCTTAACTCATCGTATGTAACTGGATTATCATCTTCTATGATGCGTACCTCATCATCATCATCTATGATGAATCCATACCTCCTAGGTATCTTGATGTACTATTCGCATTTACGATTCTTTGTGGTACAATAGGTTCATCTCTGTGTTCCTCTTATTTGACTTATAGTGTTTTGTGGTTCTTGAACTTTTCAAGATCTATTATCCTCCCACTAGCCCCTTCAATGATAAGCGCCTTTATCTTAGAAGGAAATGCGTGTTTCGTAACAAACACCTTTTGCTAAGTAGAATTATAGAACATATACCCTAAACTTACTTTAGGATGTCCCACAAATGTGACTTGTCAAAATCTTGTCCCAAGCTTATCCTTTGAAACCTTTTCACATAAGTTCGACAACCCTTTATCTTAACATACTTAAGATTAGAATTCTCCACATCCATAACTTTTATGGAGTCTTGGGTAGGATTTAGAGGTTACCATTTTCGTAGATATGCAGCCATTTCTAGGACATTATCCCGGAAGAATCTTTGGAATGTCGGTAAAATCATTATGGATCGCATCATGTTCAAATAGGTACGATTTTTCCTTTCGGATACATCAATCAATTATCACAGATCGAGGGATGTGTCCATTATGAGAAAACCATTTGAGATGATCTAAAACTTATTGCACAAGTATTTATTCCTTGATCTAATCAGAAAGAATTTATTCGATTTGTTTCACTACGAATTCTTTGAATCAAATAATCACACTTTATTCCTTGAATAAAAGAATCTTAATACATTTGCCAATTTGTTTTCACTTAAGATTCTTTGAACCTTTCAAATAATTCACACTTGTATTTCAAAGAAAAATACATACATTCAACTCTTTGAATGATCATTTCATTTTCTTATACTAATTTGTTCAACATGCAAAATTATTTTCATGTAAGTCAAGTATACAAAATTTATTAGTAATATTCATTTTTATAAAACATTATTATTATAAATAACAACAATTGTTCTTAATTATAATACAAAGATTTCATCATTCAACAATAAAATGGAAATAATATTTTAACAAGAATCGGAATACAATAACAACTTATTGACTTAATAGATTTGCTCAGTAGCTTTGCTAAACTATAAGTTTCTATGGCTAATATGGCAACCTTTGCTATATTTTCCACACATAGGATTACTTATATTTGTTTAGCTTTTACTTGTTGGTCCTTTCATAAATCTATATTTATGATAACCAAAGTTGGTATCCAATACCCAGTAGAACATCGACTTAAAGAAAATTTATTTCAAATCATGAACAAATTTGTATTTATAAATCAAACTTCACTAAGCTTCTTTGGTTAACCTCTGCAAGATGCTTTCATGATTTCTTTTCGTTGTCGAGCTTATAGCGGTGGAAGCAAGCTTCTTTCTGCTATCCGTATTAGTTTTGTTCTTATTATCCTTTGTTTATGCCTTTCTATTTACCTTCTTTGAATCGATTTCTTCTTTTCGGAAGATCCTTTGGCCCCTACCAAGAAGACATGGTCTTTCTTGGTTGGAAAGTGACTCTTAACATTTTTCAATATGTTAAAGCAAATCGTGAAAGGCGATATCTAGCTTGTTCATATGAAAATTCACAACAATTGTGAAAGGAGTCCGGAGTGAGTCAAGATCAAATCTTAGCTCAACTCTCCATCCATGACAAAACTCGTTTCTCCTAATTAATCAATCAAATTGATAATGTTAAGGCTTTTATCCATCATCAGAAGTGTCATCGGTCATTCTAGATCGGAAGAGCTCCTTAGATATCTCGATATCTATCAGTCCCTACTTTCCTCACCATCAACTACTGACGCGTGGAGTATAGTAGAAGTATCCATAGTTTCGCATCGACGACGCCAAGCTCATTGTTTCATGGATACGAAAGCATGATCATCGAGCTAATGTGCATCATCTTGCCACTTTCTAAAAGTAGCAATCTCTTCCTCAGAGGCATTATCTCCGCAACCATTGCAGGATAAAGCGATTAAGGACATAAGATAGCTTTTCAAATATGAACTATTCTCAAATTCCTTAACCAATCCGTTTAATTCGGGTTTGATTAATTTAGCATCTAATATACTTCGCAGTTGATAGTAATTTTAGACATTGTAAAATTTCAGAAATGAATTTGTAATTAACAACATTTTAACATACATTCTATTATTAATTACCAAAATAAATTAGGTCTTGTTTTAAATTGGTATCTCCCACTATTTTCTTCAAACTATATTACCTCACTTATATAGTTCGGGCAAAATCTAATTAAAGATTTTTACTAGTGAGTATAAGGATCCCATTTCAAATGTATATAGCCTTGTGGTGACACAACAAACTATATATAAATAAATAGGTAGACAACTTTTGTCAATTACATCAACTATGCAACTCCTCAGATTTTGCCTCTTAGATTATTTTTGATCAAGTGGTGGCACATCCGAATCAAAATTATCCAAGTTAAGTCCGACCTAGCACTCCATATATTCAAAAAGAAAATATCATCCTTGTGGTGACATAACAAAACAATATTGTTCAAATTTTCTTTATAAGCATCAAATGTGATAAATTAACATCTTAAATACTTAATACTTGTCTCTGTGGTGACAACAAACTCATATTAAATATTTAATACTCTATTAATTTTATCATGTTAGAAGGCGACGTTCGATATTCCAAATATCTTTGAACGCTAGACTTAATATAAAAATTGAGGGTTTGTTATTAATTATCTCATCTTGTTTAATGCAGCATGCATATATATATATAAAATACGTATTATATTAATGAACATCTGAGCATGTTTGCATAATATATAATATATATATATAAGCATATACATATAGAATACTATATTCTACCCGGATTGATTATGGACTTTTATTCTAGTTTGGTTCACTAGAGCCACCAAGTGAACCAAAAGGTCAAACCCTAAAAGGGTGCAAGAAATAATATTTAAATATAACTATTACATTTAAATCCCGCACCATTACAAACGGGTCTTCAAGCTCCTTGTTCCTTAATCTCCAATTCTTCAAACTTAATTCTAACTATTCCTATTACAAAACTATTTAAAATAAATAAACCTTGATCGAGCAGAGGGGAAGTACATAGGAGGAGATAGAATTTACATTAAGAAAAAATTAGAGAAGACGCAGTACGCAGTGACCCCATTTAATAAAACCCATACATTCACGCATCCAACTAAAATAAAATCCAATCACATTGGTCAATAGTCCATAATCAATCCCATTTATTATCATACACATCATCATACGTGATCAATAAATAATATTCATCTTATGAATAATAATAAACATTTAATATATATATTGATATCATTTAATGGGCAAATTTAGTTAAGTATAAAATCTATTTTTTGAATCAAAATAAACTCCTTTATTTTAATCCAAATTAAAATCAAAACAAAATTATTTTATTTTAATTTATCCTATTTTGAATAAAATAAACTATTTTATTTTAATCAAAATCTTTAATCAAAATAAACTACTTTATTTTAATTAATTATGGAATCCAATTCCATGTAAAAAAAAATTATTAAAGGAAACACGAATTCTTTTCATATTCACAAATAAACTTCTTTATTTTGAATAATATGAAATCATATTTCATATCTAAATAAACTCCTTTATTTAAGGAAATTAGGATTCTCTTTCCTATTCACAAATAAACTCCTTTATTGTAAATAATATGAAATCTTATTTCATATAAGGAAACACGGATTTTCTTTCCTATTCACAAATAAACTCCTTTATTTTAGGAAAAATAAAATCCAATTTCAACTCCAATTAGTTATTATGGAATCTAATTCCAACTCTAATTATTTAGCATGAAATTCTAATTTTAAAATTAAAATAAACATTTTTATTTTAAGATTTAAAATAAACCTTTTATTTTAAAATTAAAATAAACTTTTTTTTATTTTAATTATAAAATAATTAAAATTATATATTACATATACATAATATATATTACGAAAATATATATATATATTATATTTATATATAATCCTGCCGCCGCTTTTTTTTATCCTCGCCATGCGTTTATTTTTTATTTTTATTTTTTAAATACGTATAATTTAAATTTAGTGCATGGCATGATTTAAAGTGCGTATGATTTAGCGCGCCTTGGTTTCCGCAGTATGCATAACATATATATATATATATATATATAATCATTATCTAATGATTAGATAATCATTAGATAATCATTAGCAATCATTAGATAATCATGTTTCATGTAATGATTGCTAATGATAAATCATCCTTGATTTCCGTGACTTTTACGCTTCCCTTTTGTATCACGTGATACAGCGAAATCACGGATAAAAAAAAAAACAAAGCAGTTTTTTTTTTTTTTTTAAATAAATTTTATACAATTAAATTATGCCCAATTAAATTTGTTTCTAAACACATATCAATATCATATCAAATTTGAACAATTAATAATTCGCATAAAGGTTTGGCTACGATACCATTTATTAGGTTTGTAATATTCATGAAAGCAATCAAATCATAAAAATGCTAAGGCGTATAAAATCGAGTTTAAAAATTTACAAACCATATACGGATCATCCTTTATGCATAATTATTAATTAAATGAAAAGATAAAGAATAAATCATACCTCAAGATCGAGTTTTCTCAGATGCGAGTTCACCTCGATCCTTTTAGCGTTCAACTTGAATCCACGGGTTTGGTTCCTTCTTCCTTGAATCGGCGTTAGCCATTTGAGCATTTGGCCCACAGGTGATCCACCAAGGAAAAATAAAGAATTCAAGAAGATGGTGTATTTGGCTCGAAACCCTAGTTTTCATCTAGAAATAGAAAAGATCTTCCAACAAATTAGAAGTATGTCGTTGTAAAAAGTCAAACACCCCCTCACACCCATAATAAAGACTCTCTTATTTATAGATGTGGGCAACCCATCTTAACAATTAAGGAATTGAGTTTTATTTAATTAATTAAATTCTTTTAATTAATTAAGCTCCCTAATCTTATTAGGATAATTAATTAAACTCCTTTAACTAATTTTCCTTCCTAATCAATTAGGAATAAATGAAGTATTTTATATTAAATTAATTTCTAAACTCTTTAGAAATTAAAATAATAATAATAATTGTAATAATATTAATAAGACTTCTCTTATTAATTTATATTTAATATTTCTAAAATATTAAATAATAAATATTAAGTTATTTAATTTATTCTATCACCATAGATTAAATTAAATATACATAATATATTATTACGATTATGCCATTAACTTCTTAAATAAATATTCTTTCTTTTTATGGTGTGACCCTTTAGGTTTTCCATATTAATAGGTTGTGAATAAATCAATTAGAACAATTTAATCTTATTTAAATAAATAAATTAAATAATTAATTTATTTAAATAAATAATATTTATTCTACGATAAGGATAAAGCTCTCAATGCGATCAACGCACTTTCCAGATAATATAGATTTCAACATTAATCATAAAAGAACCTTTGAGTAAATAGTTACTGCACAATTCAATCCTTCCACCATACAATGTCCCAATTAAATATAAGACATGGAATTATGTCAAGTCTCATTTTATTTAATTATATGTATTTCGATCCTTAAATGCACAACTCCAAATAATGCAAATTAGAAACTCCTTTCTAATTTCATTCTCGCCGCCAAGGACTACTTGGGTTGTCATTTATCGAATCACATAGACATCTCTCTTCTTTATTAGAAGTGGTAGATTCTTTATCGATCATACATTATCTCCATGCATAACTTATTATACCCAAGCATACCCTTTGATATACCCTAAGGGTCTTAAGGAATAAGTCAAAGTATAACTCATCATACACAAGATACTATGATGATCTCAAGTCCAAGGATCACTCAGACTTTACTATCACTACAGAATTCTATCGACAGCAAATAAAACTCCATTAGGTATTTCCTTAGCGAGCCACGCTCAAGTGAACTTATTCTCTAATAAGCACCTACATACTTGCTTTAGTGTTCCACACAAATGATCATGAGATCAACCATCCTCATCCAACGAAAGCAAGCAACGATGTATTCAATCTATCCAGGATTCACTAATCCCCAATTTAGTAATCCAACGATTGGGAACTATTTTAGTTTTAAGCTTTCTAAGAATTTAGATCTCATTAGAATGATCATCATCATTATTCTAAAAGCTTTGCTTAAAACTATGGGTTTATCACATATTATAAAAAAAGATCGTGTAGATAATTAAAAGCCTTTAATAAATTAATACTTTTTATTAATAAATGAATAAGATTATTTAAAGTATATGCTTTATCATCAAACATGATTGGCTTTGTGTGCATACTACTTTCAAGGAATTCTGTAGTGATAGTAAGACAAGTAATCCTTGGACTTGAGATCATCATAGTATCTTATGATGATGAGTTATACTTTGACTTATTCCTTAAGACCCTTAGGGTATATCAAAGGGTATGCTTGGGTATAATAAGTTATACATGGAGATAATGTATGATCAATAAAGAATCTACCACTTAATAAAGAAGAGAAATGTCTATGTGATTCGATAAATGACAACCCAAAGAGTCCTTGGCATAAGCGTAATGAAATTAGAAAGGAGTTTCTAATTTGTATTATTTGAGTTGTGCATTTAAGGATCGAAATACATATAATTAAATAAAATAAGACTTGATGATAATTCCATGTCTTATATTTAATTGGGACATTGTATGGTGGAAGGATTGAATTGTATGGTAACTATTTACTCAAAGGTTCTTTAATGATTAATGTTGAAATCTATATTATCTAGAAAGTCGTTGATCATTAGGAGGCTTATCCCTATTGTAGAATAAATATTATTTATTTAAATAAATTAATTGTTTAATTTATTTATTTAAATAAGATTAGAATTGTTCTAATTGATTTATTCACAACCGGTTTAATATGGAGAACCTAAAGGGTCACACCATAAAAGGAAGAATAATTATTTAAGAAGTTAATGGCATAATCGTAATAATATGTTATGTATATTTAATTTAATCTATGGTGATAGAATAAATTAAATAACTTAATATTTATTATTTAATATTTAAGAAATATTAAATATAAATTAATAAGAGGAGTCTTATTAATATTATTACAATTATTATTATTTTAATTTCTAAAAGAGTTTAGGAATTAATTTAATATAAGTACTCTCATTTATTCCTAATTGGATTAGGAAGGAAAAATTAGTTAAAGGAGTTTAATTAATTATCCCTAATAAGATTAGGGAGCTTAATTAATTAAAAAATTTAATTAATTAAATAAAACTCAATTCCTTAATTGTTAAGATGGGTTTCCACATCTATAAATAAGAGGAGTCTTATTATGGGTGAAGGAGGTTGTTGACTTTTTACAACAACGACATAATTCCAATTTGTTGAGAGTACCCTTTTCATAGAGATAGGGAAAACTAGGGTTTGAGCAATACCCTTCTTCTTCGAATTCTATTCTCCTTGGTGGATCACCCCAGAGGCCAAACATATGGGTGGCTAACGTTGATCAAAGGAAGGAACAAAACCCCGGTGGATTCAAGTTGAACGCGGAAGGATTTGGAGGTGAACTCGCACTGAGGAAGCTCGATCTTCAAGGGTATGATTTTATTCTTTATCTTTTCGTTTAATTAATAATTGTGCATAAAGGTGATCCGGGTATATGGTTTGTAAATTTTTAAACTCGATTTTACACGCCTCGCATTATTTTGCAATTTGATCACAAGCACATGAATATTACAAACCTAATAAAGATTGAACTTCGTGAGTTAAAATTCAACTATAGAATTTGGTACCGAGCCTTTATCCGGTGACTGACTTTGTGGAATGCAAAGCTTTACTCTCCGTAGGGGATGCCATATTTGTGCGCTAGTAAACTGATAGGTGTCATTGTGACGTGTTATCCAAGATTGGGATATGAATCACAGTTGAGAGCAACCTAAGTCAGTAATCTACATGTATATAAAAATTACTACAAGTTAAATAAAGAGTCTTTCTAGGGGGGGCGACATTTTCCGACCAGGGTAGCGATCGGCAGGAATTTATTTATTTTTATTTTAACTGAAATTTTTACAAAATGTAGAGATTTAGGTGTCTTTTTGGATATACGTAACAAACAGGGTTATACAGTCTGTACAACCCTATTTTTTACGTGTATCCAAATGACATATAAATCACTGTATTTTATAAAAATTTCAGTTCCAATAAATCACATTAATTATTTTGTAGTCAAAAGCAATAAAAAATAAAAAATAAAATTCCGACCGGTCACTACCCCGGTCGAAAAAGTCCGATCCCCCTAAACTTTTTCTTAAATAAATGAACTTTCGTGCATTTGTTCTACTCCTTATTTAAAATGAATAAATACATTATTAACGTTCAATACAAGAATGAAAGATTAGAATTAAAAAAATGTATCTGTTACTATTAGGAACGGAAGAAAGATGCTTACCAATTAATTACAAGAAGAAAGGTGCTTATATACCAACTCATCAGGCATGAGACCACCTTTTAAACTAGTATTATAACGTCCCTATCTTTACGTACACATAACTATTTATAGGCAGTGGTGGAATCAAAATATTTTTAGAGAGGGGTCAAAATACATTAATAAAAAAATTTATTTATTGACGCTTGCAGTGTTTCATTCAAATTTATTTTATTTAATTATAGTATTTCACAACATCATATTCCAACCATTGTAAACCTATGAATTATGAGTCTAATAACTTTAAATGTATATATATATATATATATATATAAATTTCCTCCGAACTATGAGACTATTAATCAGACTTTAAATTTTTTAGTCAACTGATTAGTTACTTTTATATATAAATTACAAATTATAATATTATATATTCAAAACATTATATTGTGGTTCTGATCATCTTAGTAAGGGAACTCACATATATTTCTTTTTATATTTTGTTTTAAAATTATAATCATGATTTGAGTTTTGGTATACTGGTAATACTCGTTATTTAGTTTACAAATGGGGGGAGGGTGCGAATCCTACAAAACTTTCTTAAAGCATCACGTAAACCTTTCGTGATATTTTTCTATTTTTTGTGATGAATTTTAATAATCACAAAGGATCATTTTTTTAATTTAGTTTGGTTAAAAAAAATCGGTTCAATTCGATTATTCCATTTTTAGTTAGCCCTAGTACTGATATTAGTCTTAAAATATCTAGATCCATCGTAATTATCGATAAAGCAAGTCTGAAGTTTATTTAAGCCACCAAAATTTATCATATCGTTTAATAATAATTATTAGGGAATTGATATTTTCACAAGAAAATTTATATATTTATAAGTTTTTATCCACATGAGTGTGGGGTCCATTTATTATTCATGTAAGAGTGACCTTGTAAAACTATTATTTTTACTTGTAGAAATATCAATTTCCTAATTATTATTATTGATTACAACCTATAATAATTGACTTATCTTAGAAGAGATTGTAACTAATATTCCCTCCGTTCCTTAATATAAATTATTTTAGAGTTGTGCACAAGTATTAAGAAAATAATTGTATAAGATTAAATATAATATCAATTGTCTATGTTAAACAGTATTAGAAAAATAGAGTGTTATTTATTGGATAAAAAATAGTAAGAGAACCAAAGTTATATTTATTATTTGGGGTAATATTGGAAATTAAGCAATTAATGCTTACTTGAAATTTTTAAACAACTTATATTAAGAAACAAAATAATTCTCTAAAATAACTTATATTAAAGAACGGAGAATAATAATTGTCAAATCTTATTAGAGATTGTAATCGATAATAATTGTCTTATCTTACAATAGATTGTACTAGAAACTACTTATTCCGTTTCTTTAATATAAGTCGTTTTTAATTTTTGCACAAGTATTAAGAAAATAATTGTATAGTATTAAATATAATATATATTATCTATATTGTCTTGTATTGGAAAAAGAAAGTGTTGTCTATTGAGTAAAAAATAGTTAGAAAATCAAAATTATATTTATTACTTGGAGTAATATTGAAAACTAAACAATTAATGTTTACTTGAAATTCTCAAAAGACTTATATTAAAGAACACAAATAATTTTCTAAAACGACTTATATTAAGAAATAAAAAGAGTAATAATAATTGTTTTATCATAATTTATTGCCTTGTTATGGGGAAAGGATATGATTAAATTGTCTATGTGACGCCCCCAAAATAGGTATACATCACCTATTCTGAGTTGTCAATACATGGTACAGAAACAACTACAACTTTATTATTACAACAGTAAAACTGTGAGTTTAAATACAAATATTATCTTCTAGACAATATCTATACTCAAAGAAATCCTCATCACATTTATTGATACATTATTTTACAAAAATGGTGAGGACTACTAAACAACTCTCTCTAGAACCTTCATTCCATACCCCGACTCGTACTCGCTATATTCTCGCCTCCTGAGAAAAATGGAACAAAAAAGAAAAGGGTGAGCTCAACTAGCTCAGTAAAGAATATTATGACTAAGATAATATACAACAAATTACCGTTAGTCTTCAACAGGGAAAAATCTAATAGAATACAATAGACAACAAATTTTAAATCAATATTCAGAAGCGAAATAATAATTCATTAGAAGAGTTAAGTAGAGAATGCAAACTACTATCTTCTATGTATGAATTTAAAAGTTCATCGCTTATCTTTTATCCTCGTAACATCAATCAATATACATCTCGAATCAAATATTCATCTTTGCACTACTGTGCCAAAGATATTCATTAGTTGGTCATGTTCATCTAAACACTGCTCATCTTTGCACTATGGCCAAAGATATTCTTCAGAAATCATTCATCTTTGACTACTACAGCCAAAGATATTCAATAATATCATCATTTAAAACCGAGGATGATGAAAATATTTTAAAGAAACGAATCCGGTGAAACAAAATGACAAGGATTAAGGATTAAGGATTCGTATTTTGTTTTATCCATGTCAAAAATACCTCAAAAATAATCATAGTGGTGTAAAATTCAAGAATGATCAAAACATGGATACAATCAAAGCTAGTATCCGAATAGATATTTTGGACGAAAAGAAAATTTTTTATTTTTCTATTGAATAGTGCAGTATTTGTGAATAGTCAGGTATCGTGAATAGTGCCAGTATACGTGAATAAGAACTCTACAACACCAAAAGATAGAAATTCCACAAAAAACATCTTCACGCTTCCTATGAATAGTACTTCGTGAATAGTAATTCGTGAATAGAACTCATGAATAAGTAACTCATGAATAGTAACCCCTTACATGAAAAGTTCCATATTTGATAAAAAGTTCCAACCAATATTTCAAAGATAATGATATTGAAGAAATAATATCATTTGAGAAGAAAATAACATCCCTTACCTCGAAAGATTAAGACTTCTTTGGAATAATGGGTATAGTCTTTGAAGGAACTTGCACCGTCTAACAATACTCAAAGTATACTCAAAATACTCACAAGAATACGCTCGATAATATAGAGAGAGAAAACTTGATTTACGGTGTGATTTTCAATTCTAACCTAAGACCCTATTTATAGAAATGCTTTAGAAACACCAAAGCGTAAAATTTAATATAATATTATTATTTATAATAAAATTTCCTACGCCTAACCTTCCAAGAACTGAATTCAGCTCATTCAACCCATATGTGTAACACACCATTATGAAAAAAACGTTTTTCTAATTTTAAATATTTTAAACTTCCAAAATCAATTATTTTGAGCTTGAACTTCAATAATTCATAATAAATAGCCCTTTATCAGAAAATTTGAATCTCATGAGTTTTTATAGGAAATTCAATTTCTACAACTTTACAGAAGAAAGTTTTTCGAATTCCAAACAGAAATTGACCGAAATCCACAAACGGGCAATTTTATTGTGCTATAATCAAATTTCAACCAATAAATGGGGTCCAACCGACATGTTTAACATGTTTTAAACATTTATTGCAACAAAAATACTCTTCCTCCTCAGTATACTCATATATCCCACATTCGTTGTAAAAATATCACCATTATTATATTATTTATATATAATAATATATTTAAATGAATTATTTTATCGGAAAAGATAAAATTTCAATTTTCAACAATTGTCACAATAAAAATTTTCTCCATCTATACCTCATAAAATCAATATTTTCTCATCATATGAATCAATAATTAATTATTCATAAATAATATTACGTAATCACAATATCGACAACCGTGCGGTCCAGAGAAAGAGGGGCTTTCCAATAAGAATTTCTTCACACTTGGCCGCAATTAGGTGACCAAACCTCTCCTTGTACGTAACTTTCTAGACATTTCCAATAATGTTATCTAATAATATTATTCAGATAATATGAATTATTGCTTCGATAATGAAAATATCGTGTAATGACAATTATTGAAACAATGACAATATAAAATATCAACGCAAAGAATTATTAACTCAATAAAATATTGAATAAAGAATTACGTAACCATTATTGAGTAGTGCCTTCTACGTAAGAATCAACAATTGGTGCAATATAAAGGTGCTACCGTGTTTTAACCACCGGGTATTTTAACAAAGATAATGCAGAATAACTACTGCGTTATTTTTAAACCACTTATATTTGTCGTTTTCTTCATCCAATCGCTTTTCAGTTATGGGGCCCATACACATATCGCTACCGTCGCATTTAATATTCCGAAGCAGACGAATATTCCATTTACCAAACTAATATTCTCGACAACAATGAATATTTTATAACCACTTGCTTATTTTCAAGTATTTGCGTATTTTACCCTAACTATCCACATTAATCAAATCAACCCTTACTATTTTAAAATAATAAAGAGAAAATTAAATTTCATTAATAATAAGTTGGGGTCTTACAACCTCCCTCCTTATGAAATTTCGTCCTCGAAATTGACATACGCACTGGTGTTTGAAAAGGTAAGGATACCTCGCTTTCATTTCCGCTTTCCAATTCCTGTGTCATTTCCTATATAGCATGATTCCTCCACAAAACTTTAACTTGTGGTATGACCTTTCTTGGCGTAGGGACATGCTCCTTCCTATCCAAAATCTTGACAGTACCTCCTCATACGTTCGGTCTTTCTATTATCTCGTCCGGTTCTAACTCTATAACGTGGTTCGGGTCTTTCACATATTTACGAAGTACGATATGTGAAACACATTATGAACACGAGACATACTTTCGGAGGTAACGCAGTCTATAGGCTACATTTCCTACTCGGTCAAGAATTTGAAATGGCCCAATAAATCGTGGATTGAGCTTTCCTTTCTTCCCAAATCTTGTAACTCCCTTCCATGGAGCAATTCGCAACAATACATGATCCCCTACACTAAATTTCACATTCTTTCGATGAAGATCCGCATAACTCTTTTGTCGATCTTGTGTCGTTTGTATACGTTGTCGAATCATTTGGATCTTTTCGGTGAGTCATACGACTTAACTCGGGTCCCAACAATGTTGCTTTCACCCACCTCATCCCAACATATTGGAAGCGACACTTTCGTCCATATAATGCTTCAAATGGAGCCACACCTATACATGCCCGATAACTGTTGTTGTAGGAGAATTCCACCAATGGTAAATACTTATCCTAACCGCCCTTGAAGTTCAGGACACGAGTCTTAATAGATCTTCAAGAGTTTGAATAGTCCTTTCGATTGTCCGTCCGTTTGAGGATGGTATACCGAATCGAATCAGAATCTGCGTCCATAGCTTTTTGCAAGCTAACCCAAAATCTTGAAGTGAATCTTGGGTCACGATCCGAAACTATGGATACTGTGCATGCCATGCAACCTCACAATCTCATTCACGTGCACATACTAAAGCAAGACGTTCAAGTGAATAAGTCTCCAGATCGGCAAGAAATGAGCAGACTTAGTTAATCTATCAACAATAACCCAAATAGCATTGATGCCTCGAGAAACCATAGGAAGACCCGTAAATTAAATCCATGGTAATGTGTTCCCACTTCCATTCGGAATCTCAAGTGGTTTAACGGACCCTTAGGTACTAGATGCTCCGCCTTTACACGTTGACAAGTTAAACACATTGAGATAAACTTTGCAATCTCTCTCTTCATATTGTTCCACCAAAATGTATGTCAAGATCACGATACATTTTAGTACTTCCGTGGATGGATTGCAAATGGTGTATTGTGTGCCTCCATCATAATCTTGTACTTCAAATCGTAGTCGTTAGAACACAAAGTTCAGAGTGGACTCAAGTATTCCTTTTCATCAATTCTCGCCCTAATAACTCCTTCTTGTACTTTCTTCTTCATACATCACCCAAGGCCGGTGGCTTTGAGCAACCTTAACTTTTTCTATTAAAGTTGGCTCTGTCGTATACTTGACATCATCGCACTCGTTCCTCGTGATATGATCTTCTACTCAACGCGTCACGCTACCACGCTCGCTTTTCAGGATGGTATTGAATAGTGTGGTCATAGTCTTTCAATAGCTCGAGCCAACGTCGCCGCCGATGTTGAGTTCTTTTGAGTGAAGAAATATTTAAGGCTTTTATGGTCCGAATATATCTCCACTTTCTCCCCATATAGATAGTGCCTCCATATCTTTAAGCGAAAACGATCACGCTTAACTCTAGATCATGAGTAGGATAATTCCTCTCATACTCTTTAAGTTGTCGCGAGGCATAAGCTATGACTTTCCCACGTTGCATGAGAACACATCCTAACCCTTTGCCTAAAGCATCATTTGAGATAACAAATCCATCCCGAACCAGATGGTATTGTTAGAACAAGTGCTTAGAAATAAGTCTCCTCTTAAGCTCTTGGAAACTCTTCTCGCATTCTTCGCTCCAAACGAATTTTGTATCCTTCAGGAGTTATTTGGGTTAATGGAGTAGCGATTCGAGAAAACCCTTCCACGAATCTCAGAAAATAACCGGCTAAGCCCAAAAACTACGTGATTGATCATCGACTTGGTTGCTCCCAACTTTGTATTGCTTCAATCTTCGTCGGATCAACAGATACTCCATGTTTCGACACCACGCGCCCAAGGAATGCTACTTCCTCAAGCCGTAACTCGCATTTCTTCAATTTGGCATATAGTTTGTTTTCACGAAGCCTTTGGAGTACTAGCTTCAAATAAAGGCTCATGATCTTCACGACTTTTGGAATATATAAGGATGTCATCAATAAAGACAACAACGAACCGATCCAAATATTCCTTGAATACTCGGTTCATCATATCCATGAAAGCCGCAGGAGCATTAGTTAGTCCGAAAGACATGACTAAGAATTCATAATGCCCGCATCTGGGAGTTCTAAAGGTAGTCTTTGGAATATCCTCGCCTAATCTTGATTTGATGATATCCGTAAGCTAATATCAATTTTTGAAAAGAATTGTGCCCCTGCAATCGGGTCAAACAAGTCATCAATACGAGGTAGAGGATACCTATTCTTGATGGTGACATGGTTCAATTCCGATAGTCAATACAAAGTCGCATACCCCGTCTTTCTTCTTTACAAATAAAACAGAGCACCCCAAGGAGATGTACTAGGACGAATGAAACCGATGTCCAACAATTTCGTGAGTTGGACCTTTAACTCCTTAAGTTCAATAGGAGCCATTCGATATGGGGTTTTAGAAATGGGCTTTGTACCGGGTTCAAGATCAATAAAGAATTCAACTTCACGTTACGGGGTAGATCGGAAGTTCTTCAGAAATACGTCGGGAAAGTCAATAACAACAGGAATATTATTCAAATTTGACGTGTCTTTATTCAAATCCATAACATGGGCTAAGAAAGCTTGACATCCGTTTTTCAATAAACGAATAGCTTTATGATTAGATATGACAAATGATTGATTTTAATGGTTTAGTTGCTTGAATTAAATGCATAATGGGTTGGTTAGGAATATGAAAACTAACAACCTTACGAAAACAATCAATTTTGGCATGATGAGTAGTTAACCAACCAATCCCTAAAATCACATCAAAAGCAAGTATCTTTAAAGAGATAAGGTCAATGGGTAAGGTGATGGTGCCAACTTGAATCATACAAGATTTATAAGCAAGTGGATGTGATGAAAGTTTCTCCCTATCGGAGTTTCCTGAGATAGGTCAAAGTCTAATTTCTCAGAAGTCAAGTTTAAACGTTGAGCACATGCGGCGAGATAAATGAATGGGTAGCACCGGTATCAAGTAAGGTATAAACTTGCAAGAATTTATAAATAGCTTACCCGTGAACACCTCGTTTGGGTTCCTCGCATTATGACCAAATCACAACAAACGCTTCTTCCGGAATCGTTGACTTTGACTTTTTCGGGACGATCTTTTGAGTCACCATCCCCATTGAACTAGGTTTCATTCTTGTATAATCTCGAGCGATATGTCCTTCCTTTCCACAATTATAGCATAACTTGAACTGTTGTGGGCGGTTTGACTGATATGTCCTCTTTTCCGCATTTGTAACATACGATGGGTGGTCGTTCTCCTCCCTTAGAACCGATTCTTCTTAAGACCTTTATCGTCTTCATATGGTCGTTGTTAAATCTCCTCTTTTTAAAATCTCCTCCGACTCGCTTCTTACATTTCGTGGCCATGATTACCACCAGAGTGGTTACCATTTTTGTCCGTCTGTTGCTTTTCTCATTTGGTTATCATTATTACATTGATCGCTATCTCTCGATACGATCCCGGTTGTGGTCCTCGGTTGACCGTATTTCGTTATCTCGCTTCTAATAATTGAGCCCATTTACAACATCCGGTCAGAGAGAAAGTTTATGAGAAATGAGATATCGACGTACGCTAGGGTTTCAAACCTCTAAGAAACATCCGCGTCATACACGTTCCTCATTCTCCACCAAATGAGGTGCAAAACTCGATAACTCGCAAACTTTGCCTCGCATCTTTGAGACACCGTCATCTTTGTTTTGCTCTAATCGATGAACTCCACTTCCTTCATATGACGAACACTTTCGTGAAAGTATTTGTCATTAAATAGTTTCAAACGCGTTTCCAAGACATCTTTGAGTCGGCCGGATGGGAGTACGCTTCACGACTCCCACCGATGGTCCGCCGCCACGGAACATAAAGGTGGCGAATGGAACCTCTCGTTCCTCCGTGCATCCCAAGACATCGAATATCTTGGTAATTTGTTTGACCCATGTTTCCATGGTGATCGGATCGGCTTTCCTTAAATTCTGGTGGTCCCAACTCTTTGAATCGCTTGGTTGTGACAACCCGTGAATTGCTATCATTTCTCTCTGTATTTTGAACACGAAGTCTCCGCAAATCGATTTTGCATGAGCGCAAAAAACTTCTAAACATCCCTCGTTCATCATCTCGCTTTCAATTGGTGTTGTTCACGGGAGGAACATTGCCACTGCTGTTGCGCGTTCTCCTCGTTGGTGAGTCTGAGCGTCTCCACGGTCTCATTTCCATTGTTAATATTCTCATCGACATTCTCAAATACATCGCCATAAAACAAGGGTTAATTAAGGAAATCAATATATCACATAATATCCCTATATCTTGACCAACTAACAAATAAGATTAGGTAGGACACACTAGCGAAGGATTTACTCGTCTCTCCCTCCTAGTTCTATTCCCCGATCTCATGGAGATCATATCCCTAAGCTCGATACCAACCGTGACACCCCAAAATAGGTATACATCACATATACGAGTCGAGTCGTCAATACACGGTACGTAAACAACTACAACTTTATTATTACAACAAGAAAGCTGTGAGTTTAAATACAAATATTATCTTCAGACAATATCTATACTCAAAGAAATCCTCATCACATTTATTGATACATTATTTTACAAAATGGTGAGTACTACTAAACAACTCTCTCTAGAACCTTCATTCCATACCCCCCTAACTGCACTCGCTATATTCTCGCCTCCCGAGAAAAATAGAACAAAAGGAAAAGGGTGAGCTCAACTAGCTTTCAAGTAAAGAATATTATGACTAAGATAATATACAACAAATTACCGTTAGTCTTCAACAGGAAAATCTAATAGAATACAATAGACAACAAATTTTAAATCAATATTCGCAATGAAATAATAATTCATTAGAAGAGTTAAGTAGAGAATGCAAACTACTATCTTCATGTATGAATTTAAAAGTTCATCGTCTATCTTTTATCCTCGTAACATCAATCAATATACATCGGAATCAAATATTCATCTTTGCACTTCTGCCAAAGATATTCATCAAGTCACGTGTTCATCTAAACACTGCTCATCTTTGCTTTACTACTACCAAAGATATTCTTGTAAATCATTCATCTTTACACTACTGTGCCAAAGATATTCAATAATATCATCATTTAAGATCGAGGATGATGAAAAATATTTTTAAAAAACGAATCCAATTGAAACAAAATGACAAGGATTAAGGATTAAGGATTCGTACTTTGTTTTATCCATGTCCAAAAATACCTCAAAAATAATCATAGTGGTGTAAAATTCAAGAATGATCAAAACATGGATACAATCAAAGCTAGTATCCAGAATAGATATTTTGGACGAAAAGAAAAAATTTTATTTTTCGGTGAATAGTGCCGTATTTGTGAATAGTGTCGTATACGTGAATAATGCCGCATACGTGAATAGTAACTCCGACACCAAAAGATAGAAATTCCACAAAAAACATCTTCACGCTTCATGAATAGTACTCGTGAATAGTAATTCATGAATAGTAACTCATGAATAGTAACCCATGAATAGTAACCCCGACATGAAAAAGTTCCAAATTTGATAAAAAGTTCCAACCAATATTTCAGCATAATGATATTGAAGAAATAATATCATTTGAGAAGAAAATAACATCCCTTACCTCGAAAGATTAGTACTTCTAGCTAGAAATAGGGTATAGTCTTTGAAGGAACTCAGACCGCCTAACAATACTTAAAGTATACTCAAAATACTCACAAGAATACGCTTCGATAATATAGAGAGAAAAACTTCGATTTACGGTGTGATTTTCAATTCTAACCTAAGCACCTATTTATAGAAATGCTTTAGAACACCAAAGCGAAAATTTAATATAATATTATTATTTATAATAAAATTTCACGCCTAACCTTCCAAGAACTGAATTCAGCTCATTCAACCCACATGTAACACACCATAATGAAAAAACGTTTTTCTAATTTTAAATATTTTAAACTTCCAAAAATCAATTATTTTGAGACTTGAACTTCAATAATTCACAATAAATAGCCCTTTTATCAGAAAATTGAATCTCGCGTCATTTTATAGAAAATTCAATTCTCTACAACTTGCGGAAGAAAGTTTTTAAATTCCAAACAAAAATTGGTCAAATCCACAAACGGACAATTTACAAGCTATAATCAAATTTCGATCAATAAATGGGATCCAAGAGCATATTTAACATGTTTTAAACATTTATTGCAACAACAATACTCTTCCTCCTCGTATACTCATATATCCCACATTCGTTGTAAAATATCACCATTATTATATTATTAAAATATAATAATATATTTAAATGAATTATTTTATCGTAAAAGATAAAATTTCAATTTTCAACAATTGTCACAATAAAAATTTTCTCCATCTATATCCACATAAAATCAATATTTTTCTCATCATATGAATCAATAATTAATTATTCACAAATAATATTCTGAATCACAATATCGACAACCGAGCGGTTCTCAGAAAGAGGGGCTTTCCAATAAGAATTTCTTCTTGGTGGCGCTTGATTAGGTGACCAAACCTCTCCTTAGGCAGAACTTTCTAGACATTGCCAATAATGTTATCTAATAATATTATTGAGGATAATATGAATTATTGCTTCGATAATGAAAAATACGTGTAATGACAATTATCAAACAACAAACAATATAAAATATCAACGTAGCAATTATTAACTCAATAAAATCTTTGAGCGATAATTATCGTAACCATTATTGAGTAGTGCGCTCTTACGTAAGAATCAACAATTGGAGCAATCTGGTAATGCTTCTTTGTGTTTTAACCACGTGTATTTTAACAAGATTACTTGATAATAACTACGCCTGTTATTTTTAAACCACTTATATTTGTCGCTTTCTTCATCCAATCGCTTTCAGTTATGGGGCCCATACACGTCGCATTTGCTGTCAGCATGCGAATATTCCCCGAACGATCACGAATATTCCACGACCAAACGAATATTCCTCGACAACAATGAATATTTTATAACCACTTGCTTATTTTGAAATATTTGCGTATTTTACCCCTAACTATCCACATTAATCAAATCAACCCTTACTATTTTAAAATAATAAATAGAGAAAATTAAATTACATTAATAATAAGTTGGGGTCTTACAGTCTATAAGTGTGTAAAAATAGAAATGTAGCACTAATGTCTTTTTCTGATGTTTTGTTGATAATTGATATTTTTACAAATCAAAATGGTAATTTTACAGAGATTTTTTATATGATAATAAATAGGTCTCATACTCATATGCGAAAAATATTATAAAATATCAATTTTATTATTTTATTATCAATAAATGTTTTTCTACATTTTCTATTTGTTTTATCAAAAGAAATCTCATTCGTTAATTTCTTTATTTATAAAAGCCCTCAGTTTACTAACAATAATATAAAATAACATAATATATTCAAGTTTTAAAATTATTTTACTATCATTACTAAATTATCAACTTACTATTTTATAAAACATATATAAATCTTAATACATCATCCATTTGAAATATTAGATCAATTACCTTTATGTCATAAATTTTGGGTTTCAAACAAAAGACTTATGGACTATTATTGATCAGTCATTTAGATGATTTGAGTCGAATAGTTTAGTGTCATTTTTTAGTTGAATGAGCTGTTAAATGAAGTTTCTTTTATAATATTGACTATTATATTAAGTAATATTAAGTAAATTTATAATAATTTTAAATTTTTTCAGAGGGGTATAATAGTTAAATTTTGATGTTTCAGACATGTAAATTATCCAACAACTTTTTTCATTCAGTATTCAGTTTTATTCAACTCGTTCAGATTTAGAATCATTTCATTCAAATTTTATTAAACAGTCCTAACTCGACAAATATAATAATGACACATAATTTAAGATATTTTTTGAGATCAAAGTACTAATAGTGAAAAATATTATTCAACAATGAGAAGTCAATTTGATGTAAATGCACTAAATACCCAATTTTTAGAAGAGGATTGATATTTTTACTAGATAAATTATTATTTTCGCAAGACTATGAATATTAAGTGAATTTTATTTTATGGGAATAAAACTGGTAAAAATATCATTTTTCTTTATGAAAATGGTAATTCCCTTTTAAAAATTGTGCCATGTGCATTATATCCATGAAAATATATATATCATTTTTCCTTCATCATTTAAAGAGAAAATGTAAGTATAAAAAATGAGAAATATATAATAATAAATCAATTAGAAGATTTTAGACAAATTTTTTAGAGTATAGATTGGAAAGAAAATAGATTTTGGCACTTGCGAAACCTACTAAACATATACTCTCTCCATTTCATATTAAATGTGACATCCGAATTTTATGAAATAAAAGTATTTAATTTTTTATTTTGGTAAATAGTTAAATTGATAAAAGTTTAAAGTTAAGGGTAATATGTGAATTTTTATTTTTATTTTTGCAAAGTAAGCAAGTTGATATAAAATATTTGTTGTACGGGGAATATATTCGATTAGTCATATAACATAATATAGCACCTTTAGAGGGGTGAATAGGTGTAAATACTTAGAAGTGATCTACAAGTGGCCAATTTTTAAGTTTACTATAGTAGGCTATAATCGGACGGTCTAACCCTGTCCGTATTAGTTATATTCTTAGACTGTTATAAACGGACAGCTAATACCTGTCCGTATTAGTATAAAATTTGTCCAACTAAAACCAAAATCGGCAGAATATAAAGCTTAAAAACAGAAACACGAAAAATAAATCACACCGAGATTTTTTACGTGGTTCAGCCCCTATCCTCTAGTCTAGTAGCCTAATCCACGTCCAATCCCAACTAGGATTGGAGACTCACTTTATTAAAATAATACTCAGCAATTACAAAGTAAATAACTCCCTGTTACAACGACGATCGATTGGACACCTCGCACCTTTCACACTCTCCGCAACACCTTTCACCTCACGAGACTTTTTATAGCTTCGCAGGTTATGCAATTGAATATTACTAGAATAAAAACCCCAAGCCAACCTAGACTTGTATTATGTTTACAATAGATATTGAAAGAAGAAATACAAAAGCACTGTAAACCAAGACTAAAAGAGTGATATGATAATTTGTGTGTATCTTGGATAGCTTTCTTTGAAGAGTTTATGTCCTGTAGTCTCTTCCCTTCATGTAGCCAAGCAAACAATATATATAAAGAAGAAACTAACGGCTATAAAATTTGTTAGGAAAGAATACATAGCTGATAAATCTCTTTAGCCCCATGCAGTTGACCAACGGATATAATATGAATAAGTTAGCAAGAAAAACTCAATCAGTTGGTATAACACAAGATTTTTGCAATTAAAGAGTCCAAAAGATATAAGATATCAATTAATAAAGATATAAAATCCAAATCATATATCAGATAGCTAAAATAAAGGAAAGAAAACTAAACCTGATAAAGTTTGAGCATTTCAAAATAATTCCTTATAAGACTCCTTTTTAAATATAACTCCTTAGTAAAATCAATTCCTTAAAAAGCTCTAATTCGAATTTGAATTGAAATCTCAGCAAAATAGATTCCCAAATATATTGTCATTATTAAAATCACAAAAGATATAAACCAACAGGGGAATTTTTTTTTGTCGAGGAATATCCGTACGACGGTACAATCATTTGTGGACCCCACAACGGAATTATTGTCGAAATGAGAAAACGACAAAAATATTTTTATGAAAATAACGGCGGAAGTTTTCCCGTTAACTGTTGAAACACCCGATGTTAAAAGTACAATAATACGCGTGGTTGTATAGTAGCACACTGTATTGATTATTGATGATTACGTGATAAGTCACTCAGTTTTGTTTTATTAGTATTATTAATGTAATAAAACAGAAAAGCTTTTTATATAAAACAGAATACTTTTATAAAGTTATTCTATAAATAGAATATATTATATTTTATTATGCATAATGTTTGTATAGTACCTGCATAGTGTTTGCATAGTAAAATCTTTTATAAAGTTATTCATTTTATTAGATTATAAATAGAATATATTATATTTTATTTAAAAGATTTTGCTTTAATTATGGACCGTCAGATTAAAGTAAATCAATCTGGACCGTTCATAAGTTAGTTACTATGCAGTCCATTTTTCTATAAATAGAAGCTCATTCCTTCATTATTTCTTACGAATTCACTGAAACTCTAGAGAGAGAAACTATAGAGAGAGTTCTTCTTCTATAGTCTTGAGCGTATTCTTTAGAGTTTAAGAAAACTTTGAGCGTAGTGCAAGTTTTCATCGAGTATATCTTCGCCCTACCAATCAGAACACTCTTCTTTCAAAGGTAGGGGATATTATTTGTCGTACTCGTAAAAGATATTATTATTATTATTATTATTATTATTATAGTAAGGGGTATTATTTCTTTTGTATTCATGAAGAGAACTTCTATTATTCCATTTTATTATTACATTGAAATAACTCAGATATCGCTGCTACCCTATACTTGGTGAAATTCTTACATTATTCCATTCTTTCTTATTCGTTAGAAATATCCATCATGCATGCGTTTTTAAAAAGTTTTAATTGGTTCATCATTACTATTACATTTGGGAATAACACATGCATGCGATCTCTATCGCATGCATGGTGAATCCTTCTGTTATTCCATTCTTTATTATTCTGTTGAAATAACCTATCTATGTGGATTACCACATGCATGGTGAACGATCCTTTGTATTTCATTCTTTGTTAAATTGTGAAAGTGATCTGTTTACGAGGATTATGATGAAAATCATAATAAAAGCAATGGACTAATGAAAATTATGGGTATATGTGGTATTAGTAAGTGTTATGATGAGTTATGTTGGTTATTATGTGAAAACATGAAAGTTTCTTAGAAATCACAAAGGGTTGAAAAATCAGATTTTGGTAAAAATAGAACATGAAATTCAATTGACCATATCTCCTGTTATATTTCGAATTTTTGAGTGTGGTCAAGTTCTAGAGTTAGGTCTATGAGTTTTGTAACTTATCCAAGTGGAATCACTGGAAAAGGTGTTGTAGATTTTCGTGTGGATGGTGATTTTTAGAAAGTACGAAAAAAGCGTAAAATATGAAAAAAGTACGCCACGATTTTAAAAGGGTTGTTTTGGCCACTTAATTTGTGAAAAAAATTCTGGCCTTTTGGGACATGAAAGTATATGGTATAAAGTACCTCCTGTCCAAAAATGAGCACATTCCGACTTAAAATGAGCAAGTTATGACCATTTCAATATTTAGGTGTTTAAATTTAAAAACGCTATAAATCAAGTTCTATAACTCAGATGACTATGAAATTTAAACTAGAAGCTCACTTTAACATGTGTAAGATCCTACCAAGATTTGGGAATTTCTGGAGTTAACCATAAGGTAGCTAATTTCTTAAGGAATTAATTAGAAATTGATTTGTGAAAAATAGTAAATGAATTTTAAAAATGTTAAAAAAAATATATGTTCAATACGGGACTATATTATGCTAAATCCGGAAAAAAAATAATTTTTGGGACTGAATTGGTATTTTCATGAAAATAGTTTAGCTACTGAACATATGAGTTAAATATGTTATGTGGAGTTGAAGAATTGGTAAATAGGATTTTATGGCTTGGAAATCCTATATATGGTATATCTGAGAATTTTTTATGAGTAATTTGATTATTGGTGATGAAATCTTATGAGTATAACATTTTTGAATGATTAAATGTATTATTTGAAAAGTGTAAACAATTAAATGTAATTGTTTATAAGTTTAAGAAGTGATTAAAATATTTTTATAGTATTAACAGTATTAGATTGTAATTTTATTAAGTAATTGATAATGTCTGAATAAATTTAAAGTCTTTAATATTTATCCTTGATTTAGTTTGATTAATGGTTATAATATTGTCATCATCCTCATATTTATATTATGTTGAAAGTCATCTGTGGCCTGTAGTGCATAGATGGACTTGGTATGATTATAACCAGAGATTATTCGGTATAATCATAACCGTAATGTTGCAAATGATGTGGAAAAAGTCCTCATTGGCCCGTAGTGCATTGATGGACAATTTTTGGTATGATTATGGCTATGGATTCTCTTCGGCCAAGGGTACAAAGATGAATTATTTTATAGCATGATCAGGACCGTTGATAAAAAAAACACGATTATCTTTGGCCCGTAGTGCATGGATAATTTGTGGTTGTGATACTAATGAAAACGTCCTCATTGGCCCGTAGTGCATTGATGTACAGTTTTTGGTATGATTATGGCTATGGATCCTCTTCGGCCAAGGGTGCAAAGATGAATTATTTTATGGCATGATCAGGACCGTTGATGAAAACACGATTATCTTTGGCCCGTAGTGCATGGATAATTTGTGGTCGTGATACTAAAGAATATCATTGGCCTGTAGTGCAGGGATGATTCGATGATGTGGATTATTTATTGAGCTGAGTCTCAGCAATGAAATATTAATTCATGGATATGATAATAATGAATATCTTTGGCTGTAGTGCAAAGATGATTTAATGATTTCGAGCAAGAATTGTGATTTGGTATAACCACAATTTTTGATGTTTCAGGTAAAGACAGGTGATGAAAATTATCTTCGTCCTGGGTGCGAAGAGGAATTTAGAATCACATTTGTGATTATGAGTTATCCACATAATCGTGGACGGGAATTGTTGGTTGATATTACAGGGTGTTAACGCCAAGATCTTTCTCCACGTCCCAATCACCAAGACGCGTCCGATATCCTGCACAGTTCAACAAGTCAACACCAAAAGCTTGACGGCCTGACCGTCGAGGGATAGCTCCGGCGTGAGAGTCAGTACAGGCGATCACAAGGTTAACCATGGAGGATAAAAATATCTAGTGTATTGAGAGGGATAAAATATCAGTTAAGTGTTACCTCTAGATTGTGTGTGATCCTTGCTCATATACTCCAAGGTCCTGTATGTGACTGACTTCCCGGGCCCACAACCTTTAGCCGACTAAGCCTTGTCCCATCCTCATTAATGCCATGCAGAAATGTCAGTCAAAGTTCTATCCCCAATCTACACCGGTCAAAGCCCAAGTGGAACCATACTCATCTAGTCATTCTACCAATCACAAACCTCAATACTTCATAGGCCCTAAATAAAGATAATATCCACTAAATGGGTTGGCCCAATGAACCGACCTAATACTTTCAAGACCCACCTCAACATGTCTAAAGTATTATGGCCCAACATTGCCCCCCAGTCTTTTATTAAACAGGAGGTTTAATGAAAGAGTATAAGTGGAATCGGTCCAGAATAAAAGGAATTATAATGAGATCAACAAAGGCCCAAGATACAACTTACCAAGGCCCAATAGGTAAATCTCAAACAACAATTCAAATAGAAACTGGATACACTCCTTCGAGCAACCAAGGATGGCATAAGGAGTGGTTTTTTGTCAAAGGACCCGAAATCTCCTCCATACCTGACTGGACCACTTCCGATCGCATCTCTCCAAACTTCGGAAATATTTCAACAGAACGAGTGAGAGAAATGGCGAGCCTTCTAGAGAAGATTCACATTAAGGAATGGAGCTTCGGACTTCTAAGTAAACAAGCATGGTTGTATGACCATAACTGTAAGTCTCGAACCCACTTTATTGTTTAACTCCCAATTTCCATTAGTAGTTATCGTAAACAATTATTCCTCATCTGTTGCAGTGTCTCTGATCAAACCAACGTCAATCGACCGAAGGGATCTAGACAGATTTCTTTCTAGTACATCTTCGCCGACCTCTGCCGAAGTATCAATTGAAGATCTTCAAGCCACCGAATCAACTCCTATTGAAGGGACAAGCCAACCTCGCCGAAGAAAGCAAGCTGGCCGAAAACCCAAACACACCCCCACACAAACTCACACTGAGTGCCTCCTCGATATGCCCTCTGACGAACGGATCCGAATCCTTGGCCAAAAAGAGGAAAACCCAAGCAAATCCTCCCATTCAAGAACCACAAGTACCTCTAATGAAACCGATCCTCCGCCAACCACCCCTTTATTAAAATTGTTGTTTCGATGAAGAGCTCAAGAACAAGTGGAGCGATCACTCAAACTTTCTCGAAAAAGACAACCAACCACCTCGGACTTCAAGCCCAAGCCTCGGAATCCCCACTTTCCGCCGAATCCAAGAGAATTTTCCTTTGAGCTCTATAACTCCTTCGTCAGTAATACCGACAACCACCGATTCTAAGAACAACTCTATCATGGACTCGCTTTCAACGAGGAATGAAGTACCAAGCTAGAGTAAGCTTAACTTATCCATTTTCATATCGGCCCATTAATTTTGAATCGATAGATTAACACCGATCATCCGCAGTAAACATCGTCTTCGGACGCCCGTCCCCAAATACCAAGAGGTCGAAGTCAAGAGAAAGCCGCTCAAGAGAATACCCCGCTTAAGTGCGCTTTGGCGAAAGATAAGTAGTCTCAAAGTTGCTATTCAAGACAATGAGTGCCTTCGAGAAAGACCTTGCTCAACCAAAGAAGATTTGAAGACATCCTGCCACTCATCAAGTCATCATCGATATAAATATCGATTTTACAAGAAAACGAAATTTTGGTGAAGAAAATCAAGATCCGACCCAATCCAACTTAGCTCTCGTCAAGCAAAATAAAGATATCCAAGCTAAAGACGCAGAGCAAATGGCCCATCGTCAAAAGCTTAAAGAGAAACTTCGAGAACTCCAGGACTCTTAGGGATTTGGGCCCACCACTAAGCGATCGGGTTAGCAAGGAGATTGAAGCAAATTACGTGAAATCCAACGAAAGTGAACAATGAAGTTGTCCACATGTACTCTGAAGGGTATGAGGTTTGCCGAAGTAAATAAAAAGCCAAACTTGTAGTGGCCAAAGTAAACCCGCTCTCCTCGACTCTTCTGGACAATGAGGACAATAAGGAAGCTTAAAGATATCATCCCAAGCTTTAGGATTCTCGAAAAGAAATCTCCTTGTAAATGCGAGTTAGATATCAATGAAATAATTAACAAATTCTTATCCTTATTGAACCTTTGAACATTTCTTGTCAATAATTCATCATCAATCAACGTGAAAATGTATAATCTTAAACCGTTAGTCAATAACTAAGCAAGTCATATAACATATAAGATCAAATAATAATGTGACCGAACTCAACACTTAAAAATCGGTAATAAAGTAATGCAATACTTATTCACATCAAGTGTGAGACAGTGTCGCTTCATTAGGAATTTGTTTACCCCGAAAGGCCTAACAAAACCAAGAGATGACATTTGCTTACCACGAAGGGCCTCGACAAAGTCTAAAGGACAACGTCGCTTACCACGAAGGGCTGACACAAGGTGCGAAGATGACACTTGCCTACCCCGAAGGGCTCCCGACAAGGTCTAAGTGCAACACTTGCCTACCACGAAGGGCCTAACAAGGTTCGAAGATGACACTTGCCTACCGAAGGGAATTCGACAAGGTCTAAGTGACCACACCGCCAAGAGGCTACCATCGAATGGTCACGAGTCCACCGAACCTCCTAACACCAATGACGCGTTTGCTTTACCACGAAGGGCCCGACAAACTCATAAGGACCACCGCCGAAAAGGTCGCCATCGAATGGCCGTGAGTCCACCCGAACCTCCTAACACCAATGACGCTTGCCTACCACGAAGGGCCCGACAAACTCATAAGGACCACTCTTTAAAAAAGGTCGCCATCGAATGGCCACGAGTCCACTCGAACCTCCTAACACCGAGGTGGCATTTTCATGCACTGCCGGACTATGGATGAGCTATCAAGTCCTCGTGAATGTTTTAAACTTGATCCCATGAGTGGCCTCGTTAACTCGATCCTAGGCAATGGACCCAAAGTACGACTACCCCCCAGACAACATGAGGTATAGGAGATAAAATCGAATATAGCTTTTTGGTGGCTGGTGTGGGATCGAACCATTTAGCTGACACAAAGATCCACATGAACCCTCCGAATAACATCTTCAGCTTCGGGCGGCACCCAAAGTTCCTCAATAGTGGGAGATGGGTCCACAGTAGAATACCCGTCTGCAAACAACGCCCATTTAATTCGATTCTCGCCAAGCATCAAGACAGCGGTTTTGTCGGACTCTTCAGATTCTCCATAACTATCATCATCTTATTTCTTCATCCCTAAGGACACGGCTTACATATCAAACCGGGTGCTGCTTACCCCCAACTTCTCGCACCAAAACTGCTCCCACTGCCAACGAACTAGCTGCCAGATACAAATAACATAGCTCGGCGGAGAGCGGGCTTCATCGACAAAAGGCACCGAATAAAAATAGGTCGTTTATTCCCCGGAAGACGATGTTACTGACTCAAGTCCACTGGAACGTCTTAGCATTCTTCTACCCTTTCCTCGCACTCAAAGATTGGGCAAACATCTTTTCGCCGATTTGGATGTAAACCTTCTCAAAGTCTCTTCCGAGTAGTCTTGTCTTTTCCATTCGAACCTCTGACTTTAGATGGGTCTCCGAAGATCCAGTATCCACGCGTGTGCATGTGCCCTCCGGTGGATTCTCAAGAGTCGCGGCTTCGAAGTCCTGCTTGACCATAATCCCAAGACCAATAGGGCGGAATACCCTTCTTCTACCAATCAGAAAATGGTTGTTGGTCTTCTATCTACTGTCTGCGATTATAATCCCGAAGACCAATAGGGCGGAATACCTTCTTCGGCCAATCAGAAAATGGGCTGTTGGGTCTTCGCTCTACTGCTTCGACCATAATCCTCAAGACCAATAATAGGCGGAATACCCTTCTTCTACCAATCGGGAAAATGGTCGTTGGTCCGCTTCGATCCCAAGGACTACTTGAGACATGTCTTTAAAGTGTAGACTTCTTTTCTAACTTGATCGGTCATCGATTCACCGACCACTTGGTATATAGATTCTAAGCGGTATGCCTTCTATCCTTTCTCGACCATGGTCGTTTTCTCTGCAGAAAAAATCGATCTTCTTCTAAGATCACCTTGGGCTCTCGAACGAGAACCCTCGTAAACCTTCTTATAAGTTAGCATCAAAGATGAGCATTCTTTCAAGGACCCAATCAATCCTCGACATATACTCATTGTGTGAGCGAAGTCATAGTCATCACTATCCTTTAGAAGTAATCGTTTCTACTCTTCTTCACCATGGATTAGGACGTAGAGCAGCCTACAATTTGTGATTGAAAATATCAAGACACTAGAACTAAACCCTCCTTCTAAATACCAATGTTAACGCCAAGATCTTTCTCCACGCCCCAATCACCAAGACGCGTCCGATATCCCCGCATAGTTCAACAAGTCAACACCAAAAGCTTGGACTACCGACCGCCGAGGATAGCTCCGTGAGAGTCAAGCAAAGCGATCACAAGGTTAACCATGGAGGATAAAAATATCTAGTGTATTGAGAGGATAAAATATCGCTTAAGTGTTACCTCTAGATTGTGTGTGATCCTCGCTCATATACTCCAAGGTCCTCAGATGTGGATCGACTTCCGGGGCCCACAACCTTTAGCCGACTAAGCCTTGTTCCATCCTCATTAATGCCATGCAGAAATGTCGTCAAAGTTCTATCCCCAATCTACACCCCACAAAGCCCAAGTGGAACCATACTCATCTAGTCATTCGCCCAATCGTCACAAACCTCAATACTTCATAGCCCTAAATAAAGATAATATCCACTAAATGGGGTTTGATAATGAACCTAATTCTAATACTTTCAAGACCCACCTCAACACGCCTAAAGTATTATGCCCAACACATGAGGATTAAACATTATTAGTGGACTTTAACATAGAGAAGATAATAGACCTTATGGTCTTTTGACTCTTCTAATGGATCGCTTCGTTCACCGCAACTATGGTTGAAAAGTTTTATCATCTACCATATGTTCTAAATCTCGATTTATTATTGATGAAAGCTATTGATAATTTAATTATCTTAGTCATAATATTCTTTATTGGGCTAGTTGTGCTCACTCGCTTTTACCGCCACAATTTCTTTCGTGTAATAAGAGTGTTGTCAGTAAGAGTGTCGCTGTGTCGAGCCAGGGAATAACAGGGAATAGAACGGTTGGTCTCTAGTCGTGGAGGTTCTCCTAAACAAGATAGAAAAGTGTGTTCAGATTCTATACAACATTTAGTAGTTATATTTGGTGAATCAAATAGGGTGAGTGAACCCAAATTTGAAAAGGTGTTTTGCCACTATCATACAAGATGTACAATGACATACAATCTCGTGTTATCATAAGACATGGTTCATGCATGATCCACTCTTTTGAGTATATCTACGGGGCACTACCTATATGATCTTGGAGTTGATTTTAAATATAATATTCACTTAGAAACAAGTGGA
Source organism: Panax quinquefolius (assembly GCA_020205615.1). NCBI lineage: Eukaryota > Viridiplantae > Streptophyta > Magnoliopsida > Apiales > Araliaceae > Panax > Panax quinquefolius. Next base: position 286,816 of record JAINUW010000646.1, read on the forward strand.
GATAGTTATATGTCGAGAAGACTCACCATTGGAAAGAAGATGATAGTAATCTTCTCATTTTTTGGGGGTCTATTAGGTCAACCAAGGATAATTCGTGGCTATATGATATCTATTATAACCTGACGCATTTAACCTCCCATCTACGAAGGTTTCTCGAGCATTTTCCAAAGATTTTAATTTTAAAATAATTTTTGACTATACTTTTATGTAAAGTACCATTTGAAGGTTGTGGTCGAGGCATCATGAGAGTTACATACATTTGTATTAAAACTCACATGATTAATCGTGGTCGATTCTATATCTGACAATTTCAACAAACATATAAATGAAGTTGTATTTGAATTTTGTACCATGTATCTGGTGACTCAGAATGGGTAATGTATACCTAATTTTGGGGGCGTCACATTAAACGTCCTAATTTCTTTTTAAGGATGTTTTAAAATAAATGTTCTATTTCTATATTAGTAACTATATTTATCATATTCTTCCTCTTATACCCTCATAATCTACTATCTCCGATTCTTAAAATATATTGCGTTTAAAATTTTTGCACATGGATTAAGAAAGTTATTTAATACTATTATCATTTAACAATTTAAATTTGTTTGAAATTTTATCACTATCCCTTTACAGGAAGTTGAAAACTATAGATAAATTAAAACAAATTTTATCTTCTAAAACGATAATCTTTTAAGAACGGATGGAGTATTTAATATACTTATTGGGAATGTGAGAGTTACAAAAAAAATATCTAGAAAATTAAATGACATAGAAAAAAGTACTCTCCGTCCCTAATTATTTGATGTTTTAGTATACAAGAATTAAAATAATGATCAAAAGATTAAATATAAGACTTCAATTGTCTATAATAACCCTTAAATCTTTTGTTGGGATAAGAAGAGATAAAGAGTTTAAAAGTATCAAAAAAAATAAGCAGAGAAGTAATTTTGAAAAAATTATCATTAATTCTCCTAAATTTGAACAAAAAGTCAAATAATTTAAACAAATAAAAACTCTAAAACGTCAAATAAATAGGACGGGTAATTATTAAGGTTATAGAAAATTGAAAAATAATTATTGAAGTCATGAAAAGTGGGAAAAAAATTATTGGGATCACTTTAATTAATAAGTACTAATTAAAAAGGGTAATTTAGATTGAAGGGTATTAATTAGGATATTTATTTTGAAACGGAACAAGTATTAAATTAATTTAAAAATAAACTATTATTATACATATAGAGAGAGAAAGTGAGAGAGGGAGGGGGTAGGTGTGAGATTGACCGAACCTGTTCTGCTCATATACTCGTCTCTCTCCGATATAAAAGCCCCAAACATACCATTCTTTTTTCTCAGCTTGGACGTTCCCTCCTTTAGAAGAGAACTACAAGCTTCATACCAAAGCTCTTTTTTCTCTCTTTCATTTTTAGTTTTAAGATTCTACCCTGAACTTATTCACTTATTTTCAATTTAGTCCTGTTAATTTTGTTGAGAAAACAAAGGAGAAAGAAAAATGCAGTCCCTATCTCCGTCGTCGAATATTAGTCTCAAATCTGCAATTAGACGGCGGCGGATGGCGAGTTCGGCTAGACGGATTGGTACGAGTCAACTCGCGATTCAATCTGTGTATCGTTTTGACTCGACTAACGCGACAAACACGGCAAATACAGCGAGCAGCGCAAACTTTGCCGGCGGAGTTGGTGCAAACCGAGCAGATTGGCAAGCTTCCTGCGCCATTTTGGCCAGTAAAGTAGTGTCGCAGCAGCAAGAAACCGAAAAAGTCGGCGGCGCCGATAACCTCACTGCCGTGAACGGTCACAAGACTTTGGATCTAGTGCCGATCGAGAAACACCCGAAGCCGCTCACAATCACCGACCTGTCGCCGGCGCCGATGCACGGGTCGACGCTCCGTGTCGCGTACCAAGGCGTCCCGGGCGCGTACAGCGAAGCCGCTGCCGGGAAAGCCTATCCGAACTGTGAAGCCATTCCTTGTGATCAGTTCGAGGTCGCATTCAAGCCGTCGAGCTATGGATTTCCGATCGCGCCGTGCTCCCCGTGGAGAATTCTCTCGGCGGCAGCATTCACCGGAACTACGACCTCCTCCTCCGGCACCGACTCCACATCGTCGGCGAGGTCCAGCTACCAGTCCACCACTGCCTCCTAGCCCTCCCTGGCGTCCGTAAAGAATACTTAACCCGCGTAATCAGCCATCCACAGGCACTAGCGCAGTGCGAGCACACATTAACCAAGCTTGGCCTCAAGGTAGCTCGCGAAGCCGTCGACGATACCGCAGGAGCGGCGGAATTCATCGCCGCCAACAACCTCCGCGACACCGCCGCAGTCGCCTCTGCTCGTGCCGCCGAACTCTACGGGCTCCAAGTTCTCGCCGACGGAATTCAAGACGATTCCAGCAACGTCACTCGATTCGTGATGCTAGCTCGAGAGCCAATCATACCGAGAACAGATCGACCGTTCAAAACGAGCATAGTATTCGCTCACGATAAAGGCACCTCTGTCCTGTTCAAAGTCTTATCGGCTTTCGCTTTCAGGAACATCAGCCTGACGAAAATCGAGAGCCGGCCCCACCGGAACCGGCCGATTCGACTCGTCGACGACACAAACGTGGGCACGGCGAAGCATTTCGAGTACTTATTCTATGTAGATTTCGAGGCATCAATGGCGGACGTTAGGGCTCAAAACGCACTGGCCGAAGTTCAAGAGTTCACATCATTTCTTAGGGTTTTGGGGAGTTATCCAATGGACATGACTCCTTGGTCTCCCTCTCGGGAAGATTAACAAAATATCCTGCATTTTATGAAATTAGACTATCAATCTTTTTTTTTTTTTTTTACTTACTATAATATAATTCATTGTTTGGAGTTTTGATTAGTTATTATTTCTTTTGGGAGGAAAATGAATACCCAAAGCAAAGATTGTTGGGTAAATATGGGGTTGATGCCCATGAAATTCATTTACGGTGTATTTGTGATTAAGATTGTGAATACTTGTACCCTTACCAACCAATCTTTTATGGAGTAGTATACTTTATATGCATTCAACAAAAAAACAGCTGCAACATTTTGTTTGAATGTTCTTTTTGTTCATTTATATCATCTTAAATATCTATAAAAATTTTATTTACGCATATTAATACTCCAAAAAGATGATAAAATGATACAAAAATTGTCCTTATAAATTGGCTTAATTAATTAATCTTTATTTATGTATTAATAATTAAATGTATTATTTTACAAAATTAAATATATTTTATTAAATACTATTGAATTAGTATTTTAATTTGACAAAAATTCATTGGTGAATTATTTGGCGTACATTAGTATTATATGGGTCATTTTAATAAAGGGCGAGTTTTATAAATAACTCCTAAGATATGATTAGTTTTTACTATCAGTAATCAAATTCTAATTAAGTAATATAAATTTCAATGGGTATTTTATATAACCTTAATAATTTTCTTATAGTATTTTTAGCTATATATTAGTGAAATAAATAGGAATAGGAAAATTCTCCAAGAATTTTGATGCAAGTTCGATATTTAAGCAACGACGCAAAGATTTTCGACAAGGAACTGATACTTCCGCTCTATTTTTTGATATTTTCACATGTTGAATTCATTTTTTAACTAAATATTCTCTTTGTCCCATAATATATTATCACGTTTTAGGTGATTTTATTTTATATGACGTTTTAAAAAATCTAAGATAATTAATTATAATTTTTACAAAATTATCCCTTATGGGAAAATATTACGTATAAAAGAAAGAATGAGATAAGTATGATAATAAATGAGATTTTAAGAAGATTATAGATAATTCGATACCATATTTAATAATTTTTTTCAGATAACTCTAAAACGTGATATATTGTGAAAGTAGCTGTATATATTATAAAAACATCCATGCAATCTTTCTCTAATTCCCTAACATGGAGTGTTTTTTTCTTTATTTAGATTATTTATGAGGTTGTACTCCTTCCGTCTCATGATAAAAGTCTTTATTATTATTTTGGGTAGTCACTTGTTAAATGTTCATTTTCTTTTAACAACTAAACTTTTACACATATTTTCCTATTATACCCGTAACATTAAATATCTCATATTTTTCTTATTCTAATTTTTTTTCTATATTTAATGATATTATTATGAATAATTTTATTTGGTGAGAATTCATATGGTTATGGTTTGCTACTGCAACCACTTTGGTGTCAACTGAATTTATTTATTTTTACAATATGCATTTTTTAATATGGTGTTTGTTTATTTTTAATATACATCTTAACAACTTCATAAGTAAGAGGATAAAATTATTTGTTAAAATTTTTTTATCTCTTAATATGTAAGAGAAATATATAAATTTAAATTATTAAGAACTGTCTTTTAATGAAAAATTTTAATCCATGGAGCCTCTATGTCTCTTAATATATGTTCTTTTAAAGTTGTATGAATATTAAAGAAAAACGATCAGATAAGATTAAATATAATATTAATTATTTATATTGTCCTTATATTAAAAAAATATTAATATTATTTATTGGACAAAAATAATAAGATAATTAAGTATTACTCCATCTATAAATAAGAGGGAATGTGAAAAGTGGTTAGTATGAAGTTGATTTTGAGTTAAGTTAATCGATTAATGATAGAATCGACACGAATGAAGTTGTATATGTGTCAAGATTCTATTTACCAATCGACCAACTTATCAAAAAAAATAACTTCATGCTAACTGGATCCGGAAAAATTAATGTGGTCAAAATATTTGAGATGCCGATATTTTAAAAGGAAAATAAAAACAAAAAAGATAATAAGAAAATTGATATTTTTATATGATCTCTCTTATATGAATAATGAGTGGGTCCTATCTCAATGAAAAAGAAATTCATGTGAAAATATCTTTTTTTTATACTAAAAATTAATGTAGCAGTAAGTAATTGATTAATAATAAAAGAATTAAAGAGTGATGAATTGATTACGTGAGTGATGAAGTCATTTATTCTTTGGTGAGCAAAGCAAAGGAGGTCATGATGGGAATTGGTATTTGTGGCAGGTGAAGCTTTGCTTTGGTGGTTGTTGAAACTTACTTGAAAGCCTATCCATATCTCTTGGATGAATTAATTAAAAAGAGTAGTAATATTATATGGGGAAATATTGAGGTTTAGTAAATGATAATGTTAATGTTTCTTCTTTCATTCTTTATTCCACAATAAACAATATAAAATAATTATATTTAGAAAATAGTAAAAAAATTTATTACTTCGATTAGTATATAATTCAAAAGACTTAAATTATAAGATATTGTTGATATATATGAAGAATTTTGATGTCGATAAAAAAATGATTCACACATTATTGTGTTACTTAATTACTTTTAATTTGATTCCCAATTTATATTGGACGTGAAATTAACTGGCATATTTATAAAACTAATGATTGGTGAAACTTTGTAATTAATCACGGGAAAGACTTTGTGGTTTGTACAGTCTCAAATTTTAATTCTTTTGTATGTTGTGTTACATTAATAAAATACATTTTGTCTTTAGCAAACCAAATAATTATATTTGTGAAAGAAAGTAGTGTTCTAACAATTGTCAAATAGGTTAAACTTGGCACAATATATATAATAATAATAATAATAATAATAATAATAAATACAATACTTATAAGAATAATGTTATGTATAACAAATTATCAGACAAATTATTGATGACATATACCACCTCAACTTTTATGTGGGGTCGAATATTACATTGAAGCCATTTGTTCATCGATATGCTGAGGTGGAATATGCTACATCAACAAATTGTAAAATAGTTATAAAATAAGTTATATCATTTCAGGATGTACATGCATATATTAAAAAACATATAAAAATGAGTTTGATATACATACAACTCTTCAATCAATGTTATGTTCACGTATTAGTGTCATCCATACTATCCTATTTATATTCAAGCGATCTTATATAAATTAATTGAGTCATTTTAGTTGGTCAACGAGTTAATTTCGAGTTAATCCTAAGTTCATCACATGATACAATGCATGTCATGTTCATAATTATATCAAACTCTTCGTATGTTTTGTTATATTACTTCAAGTGTGTACGTGTATATATTAAAAATATATAAAAAGAATTTGGTATACATACAACTCTTCAATGTGTTATTATCATTCATACTATGCTATTTATATTCAAATTATAATACCAAATGTAATAGATTATTAATACTAACTCGTGTCTTGCATGATTTATCAGTCTAGTAATAATAGTACATATAAAATGATATAATATCTTTAATTTAATTATCATAATATTATGAATTAAAGTCTAATACAGTAACAATATATACACGAGCGATGTAATATTATAACACATTGTTAATAAAGTAGATATGTTAAATGAAATTACCTTTATTTTAATAATATTTTATAATCTTAAAATTATTTGTGCATACAGTGCTGAAAAAGATGCATTCAGATAGATAGATCTCAACCTTCCAAATTATTGCAAGGGAAACATATTTTGACTCTACTTCAGTAGTATTTATATTTTAAGAATAAATATGATATAAAAATATATCTTTAATACTTATAAAATTTTAAATGTAATTTTTATTTAAAAAAAAAAGAGAGTAAGGAATTTATGATTAATTTGATTCTTCGTCATAAAAACAAAAAAAAAAATTATAGACGATTCCAAATTCCAATGATTACTTTGTCCCAGTCAATTGAGAGAGCCTCTACACGCTTACTGCCTTTACTTGCTTTTGTAATTTTTCTTCTTTATTTAATTTTATAATAGTAGAAATATTCAACTTCTTTGACTTGATTAAATTATACTCTAAATGCACTTCATTTAAAATGTTGCTTTAGTTATTATATTCATTGATATTTGTTATAATTATAATTATTTTATTCATTGGATCATAACATATTATAATTATAAAACATATATTCATGTAACTTTCACCAAATTCACTAGTCTCACTCAACCAAAAAGAGAAAACTATAAGAATTAGGCATCTGATATTTTTATATAAAAAATTAATATTTTTATATAAATTAAAAGTGGATTACACATTTGTAAGCACCTCAAATTTTTATAAATAAAGATGAATTTTTCTATAAATATTATTTTTGAATATTATGGAATAAATTTGATATAATGTTATAATGGGGTAATATTTATAAATTTTCTAAAAGATGCAAGTTTGTTATAAAATATTCGTTTTTGGGGAATATTCTTTTTGTAGGGAATATTCGCATAAACTACCAATCATTGGTGGACCCCACAACATTATCATTTGATCGAGAAAACGACAAAAATATTTTTATAAAAATAACTACGGAGGAGGTACATCGTTAAAACCGATTGATCTACCTTAGTAGAAAAAGTACATAAAGAATCGCGCGTGGTTGCATAGTAAGACACTCAGATTGATTATCGATGCTTACGTGAGAAGTCACTCATTTATGCTCAATTATCACTTAGAAGAATCACGATCATATCTCTTATATTATCGATTCAATTATCACACAAGATCATCACGTATAATATGTTATAGATTAAATCAATAATTGAGACGACATGTTATAAATGATTAATAATTATTGAAAGATTAAATATGTGTTATGATTTGTGGTAAGTTTGATTATTTTTTATGGGGGCCTATATGCCATCATCTAAGAAGTCTCTTCATCAATAAGATTTACTTCGTCAATAGTAATTACCCTTGTGAATAGTATTTACCTTCATCAATAGTAATTACCCTTGTGAATAGTATTTACCTTCAATAATAAGTAATTATCCTTGTGAATAGTATTTACCTTCGCCAATCAATAAGTAATTACCCTTGTGAATAGTATTTACCTTCACAATAGTATTTACCTTCGTTAATAGTAATTACCTTTTACCAAAGGTCGAACCACTTGTCGCTTCACATTACAAAAGGCCAAACCAAACCGTCAAGCCCACTCGCTTTTCACACTAAGAAGTGCTAAGCTAGAAATCTTCTATAAATAGAGGCCTCAGGGCTTCATTATTTTCATTTAATTCATTCAAGTTTATAGAGAGAAAGATATAGAGAATAAGAGAGAAGAAGAAGAGTATTTTGTTACTACATCGCCGCATAAAGATTCAATCTCCTACCAAATGTAAGTGGGTGTTATTCTTTCTTATTCACGAAGAGAGCTGTTGTTATTCCATCGCTTATTATTCTCATTGAATAACTTGTATAATAAGTTGGTTTACCCTATACTTGGTGACATTCTTCTATTATTATTGGCTGAACATCCATCCCATGGTGTTTTTACACCTGGACGGTTCCGCTCTTTATCATCTCGTTGGAACATCTCGTCTCGGTGTGTTTTTACGGGACCGGTTAAAATTTTTATTATTCTCCATTGAATATCCTATTCGTGTGTTTTACACCGGATCTCGGGTTCCATCTTTATTATTACGTTGGAACATCCCGCTTGCGTGTGAATTTCACCGACCGTTCCGTTATTTATTATTACATTGGAATAACTCATTCATGCGATTTCATCGCATGTACGTGGTGATTTCTTTTGTTATTCCATTCTTTATTATACCCAAATTGGTTAAAACTTTGACTTCTATACTCCATGAAATTAGTAGAATATCCTCGATATTTGCGTTTCATCCAAAGATCTTTCATAAAAATATTCTTCCGATCATTCTTGAATTTTACTCTACAAAACAAAGATCACGCCGACAATTTGGACGTTAATAATTCCCGGATAAAATAATTCTTGAACTTGTTTTATTGAATTCTTATATCATTGTCATCATCCTCATGTTTATATTTTTTTGAAAGTCATCTCGTGGGTCTCTGAAAGGCATAGATGGACTTGGTATGATTATGACTCAGAGACTATTGGTGTAATCGCTTAATCGTAATGTTACAAATGATGTGATAAAAAATCCTCTCGGGGTAGTAGTGCATTCGATGGGTATTGTTGTTGTTGGCATGATCATGACCATTAATGAATACACAAATATTCTTGGCCCGTAAGGTGCATGAATAATTGTGGTCGGATACTAAAGAATATCCTTGGCCGTAGAAAAGTGCGGGGTGATTCGATGATGTGGAATATTTATTAAAGCTTCGAGTCTCGCCTATAACAAATGATGAAAAACCTTTAAAACCTAAAAGATAGTAGACTTTATTTTCTACTTGACTCTTTTAATGGATCAGATATTACGCAGCTTAAACCGGTTGTTTCATTGTATTTTATCGCTTAACATTATCAAGACTATTGATAATTTATTCTGCATTATCTTAGTCATAATATTTCTTACCGGGCTAGTTGAGCTCACCCTTTCTTTCACCGTTTTCTTCAGAAATGATAATATAAATTGGGACGAGTCGGAAACGCAGTGATGGTCCTGAAGATAAGATTAGTAGTCCTCACTATTCGTAAAATAGTGTGATAATAATCGTAATGAGGACTTTTGTTTGAGTTTGTATAATATCTAGTAGATTTATATTTGTATTTAAACTCACGCTTTACGTCGTATTGCATACCTACGCTTATGTTAATAAGTTGTATTTAAATTTCGCACCATGTAAGTGGCGACTACTCAAGATGGGTGATGTATACCTAATTTTGGGGGCGCCACGGTTGGTATCGAGCTTAGGATGTGATCCTGGCTAAGATGTGAGAATAGTACTAGGAGGGGAGAGACGGGAATACCTTCGCTAGTATGACCTCTACCTAAGTTTATGTCTTTATTTTATTGGTTGGTCAAGATAAGATAAGGATAATTTGTTACACGTCAATTAACCTTTTGTTTTGTGGCGATTCGAAAATGACATCCGAGAATGTTGAGAATAAGAATGGAGCGCAGCGATCGTTGATTCACCACATATCAATAATCAAGATAATGTGCATCAGAAGGCGATAATCCTCATGCAAACAACAACACCGACCAAATGACAAATGATCAAATGTTCGAGGCTTTTATGCAATTTATGCAACAAAGAAAGTAGAGCGACTCTCGCCCAAAACGTGGTGGAAACACTGAAAACTCTCAAGGCGGTCACCGCTAAACAATTTAAGGAGCTGGGACCACCGAGTTTAAGGGAGAGCCAAAACCACTTCGCGGAAGCATGGATAAAGCAGATTACAAGATATTTGATGTCTTGGGATGCTCCAGAGAGCAAAGGTTCCTTTCACGCTTTTTATGTTGCTTGAGAGGCGGATTCATCGTGGGAATTCCAGAAACGTACTCAACCATTGCATCAAGATATCTTGGGAGAAGTTCCAGAGTCGTTTCAACGACAAATACTTTCCGAAAGTATTCGCCACATGAAGGAGGTGGAGTTTATCAAGTTGGAACAAAACAATATGACCGTGTCGCAATACGAGGCAAAATTTGCGGAGTTATCACTAAGCCAGGCCCCACTTGGTGGATAATGAAGAGAGAATGGCGCGAATGTTTTTAAGAGGTTTGAAGCGGGAGATACGCCAACATCTTATTTCATAAACCTGTGTTTGTATTCAGATGTTGTAAATAGGGCTCGATTAGTGGGAGCGATAACGAGTCAACGTTAACTAAAAGAGAAGCAAAATGGGCAAAATTATAATACCAACGAGAATAGTCATCGAGGCGGTGACAACAAGCGTGGAGGAATCAACAAAGCCGATATGGTAACCACTTTGGTGGTAATCGTGGCCAAAACAATAAGAATGGACATTTCAAGAAAAGGAGATTCAACAATGATGGAAAGACGTCAAGACCAAAGACCCATTGTTAAGGAAGGAGAAAGACCACCTATCATATGCTTCAAATGCGGAGGAGAGGACACATCATCAAACTGCGTCATGCCGTCCCAAAGCATGTTATAATTGTGGAAGAGAAGGTCACTTAGCTCGATTTTGTTGCCATCAAGACAAATTCAATTTAGGATGGAGGCACCAAAGGCCATCCCGTAAAATTCAAAACCCAGTAGTGCAAGGGAGAGCATTTGTTGTGACCTCCCAAAGAGCAAGGAATCCGAATGAGGTCATCACGGGTAAGCTTATCATAAACTCTAATGAAGTCTATACTTTATTTGATGGGGTTCTACCCATTCTTTTATTTCTC